>VXBP01003505.1:114471-139593 GCA_013400115.1 Rhinopomastus cyanomelas | reverse complement strand
TCATAGGAACAGAGAGCAGAGCAGAACGAAGACGCTTCTGCAGCGTGCAGGTCTGTTCTCCCTCACCCTGTTGAGTTTGCAGTGAAGGTCTCTCGTGGTGCTTTCCTGTCTCCGAAGTGCTCTGCTGCAGAATGGAAGAGAGCTCTTTGCTTGATGAGAAGAAATGTATACGAGTTTGAATGCGATTTTCCTGCTCTTCAGGAAGCACAGAAAGGTATTTTGACTTTCACATGGGGGGACTGTGAGGAAGTAGGTAACGTGTGCTGGGAGCAATACTCTTTCCTCTCGTCTGAGACAGGAGGTGGTTTGGCTTGTGAAACACCAGGATTGTTGTTGCCTGGTAGGGTTGATGTGCTGAGCCTAGCCAGGATGCCTCTGCTGCCATTGTGAGGGCTTTGTGCCCTGTGAATTCCTCCGTGGAGTTGTGGTTGATTGCCTTTTCTAGGGTGAAAGCTGTGTGCACCAAAGATAACTTTTTTTTTTCTTGATGTTTCAATAGATGCTTAATGAGTTTGCAGCAGGAGAGCAGCATTTGAGCAGCCCTCTTCCCAAAGTATGTGCTTTTCTCTCATGCTGTGCTCCAAAGAACAGGGGAGGACTCTGCCCTAATTTATCGTGGTACCAGAAAAGTTGAGACTTGTTTTGCAGGCTGGTTGCCTGGCTGGTAGAAATGGGTAAAGCTTATTGAAGAACAGCTCTGGTGTGACAGATCTGAGCAAGTGCAGTGCCCAAGGATTTCCTATGAGGATCTCTGTGGAGGGAGATGAAGAGGGTAGAAGTCAGTCCAGAAACCTGTAAGCATAGTGCTTTGTTCTCTGCAGCAAAGGAGCTTTTAGTGGAGCTGATCTGGAAGGGCAGATGCATTCCAAAGTAGATGCATTTCCACAAGGGAAGGCAAGAGTTTGAGTTTCTTTGTAAGTGCAGTGCTCTTTCAGTGCCCATCTTAGAGTGAACCTTTGAGGTGAAGAGCCAGCAGAGCTTGGCCAGCCCCTTGCTTTGGTGGGGCAGTTGGCTCAGGAAGAGACAGGGACAGTGGAGGAAAACACGAGAGCAGTGGGAAATAGGTTTGTTTAGTCCTTCCCTATGGAATGTTGTGAAACTACAGAGAGAACTTCTGAGTGGCTGTTTATGGAGAAAAAAGAATTAATTGCAGAGGTTGAGGCAGTGTTGAATGAGAGGATGGAAAAGAGTTACTCAGTTTGGCCAGAATGAAGGAGAAGCAGTTGTGTGGAGGAGAGAGTTAATGACCTGGAAGTGGGAGCCAGGGATTAGCAACAGCAGTAAAGAGGAGAGAGGAGTTGCTCTGCAGCCTCAAGGACAGCTTGGAGCCTCGTGATTTCCAGCTCTGAAAGAGGGTGCTCTTTTTCACCGAGCTACTGTATTACATGTTTTGCAGACAGCTCCATGGGGCTTGTTACTGCAGTACTTTTAAGTTTGTTATTGAAAGACAAGTGTTAACCGTGTGTCGACGTTACTTTTGAGGCAGAGAGATTTATTTTAACATGGAAGCTGTGTAACAGCAGACAAAGAGTGCAGGTACTGACTTGAGAGATGGGAAGAGTCATCTGTGGAGGAGGAGCTGAGAGCAGATCTGGGCTGAGAAGCATAGCAAGTAGGGTGATGCTCAAGGGACCAGTGAGGCAGAAGGGCTTTCGGAGTGGGGATGCACCCAGATGCCGTGGGAGTGTCTGCAGAGGTGAAGTCATGCATGGGTAGGAGAACAGAGGAGAGCTGGTACAGCTCAGAGTGGTGGAGGAAGAATCCCTGTTCCTGGGAGTCTGGGGTAAAGAGGAATGACACAGAGCAAGCCAGGGACTGGGGATCATTTACTTGTGCAGACAAGGAGGAGAGGTGGTGGGAACCAGTTGGGGTGGAAATGCTGTTAAGTCAGAGCTTGTGTTTGGGGGAGTTTGAATGCTATTGCACTTGGGGCTGGCACCATCCTGTTGGCATGAATGGCTTTCCCACCACAGTGGGAAAGGGGCTGCTGCACTGTGCTTGGGTGGAGAGCTTTGTGCTGTTCTGTGGTCTCTTCAGCACACGCTGCACAGCCATCACTGGCAAACACTGTCTCCCAAGCAGCCAGCTTTACCGTGGTGGCATGACCCCAGCCTGTCATGAAGGGGCTGAGCCTGATCAAGCAGAGGTACCCCTGCAGCCCTGCAGTGATCAACTGGTATTGATGTCAGCGTAACAGTCTGTGAGGCTGATACCTGTGCATGAAGAAAAAAGCTTTCAGTTTTAGCACTCTGATGTGTTTTCAGGGATGAAGACTTCAGAGAAGAAGGTACTAGGAGACTTGAAACAAGCCTCCTCTGATTCCTGTGGCCAAGGAGGAGGCACTGAAGGCAGAAAGACAGCAGACCTGCTACAGGAGGCATCTCCTGAAAGCAAATATATAGTTTGATGCACATCCATATAGAAGCAGTCTATCCTAAACCCTTCTGTTCTAACCTACCCCACCACCCTCTGAGCACTGCAGCGTGAGGGTACATCAGACCTCCCCCATCATCAGATTTTCTCTAGCAAACTTGTGTGATTTTTTTGCATGCATATACCTGTTCCTTAACTAATGAGCAGCTAAGCTTGAAGCTGGGCTTTGTTTCTCTTCATGTGAGCTGATGAAAGTGGGGTGGCTGCAGCCTGTTAGTGTGTGGTACAGACACCGTGCTCAGAGTATTTGCCTGTGGGGTTTCTGGGTGGGGGGAGAGTGCACAGGCATTTCCTGTCAGCTAGGAGGACCCATGTGTCCTGCTTCCCTCAGTGTTCCTTGTGAGGACATCAGTGCATCTTGCTGTGCCATCTTTCTCAGCAGTGCCTCAGCCTTCAGAGTTTACCCTTCTTTCCTGTGGAAGGAGAGTGATGCAGAATAGCTGTTCCAAAAGCATCTGAGTGGCTCGTGCTGTCCTGATAACCAAATATTCAGGGTGATGAATGAACTTCTGAGAATCACAGAACAGTAGGGATTGGAAGGGACCTCAAAAGATCATCTAGTCCAATCCCTCTGCCAGAGCAGGACCACCTAGACCAAGTCGCACGGGAACATATCCAGGCAGGTACTCTTGCAAGGTTGCCAGCAAGGATTCAGACTGACTTATCCTGAACTGTAGTCTCTTCTCAGTTAGGTTACTCCAGGTTGTAGCCTGGGCCTGCTTTATCTGACACAAACAGCTGTTTTTTGTCACAAACTCATCTTTCTCCCTCACAGAATCATGGAATGGTAGAGGTTGGAAGCAACCTCTGAAGATCATCTAGTCCAACTCCCTGCTAGAGCAGGATCATCTAGAGCAGGTCACACAGGAACATGCCCAGGCAGGTTTTGAAAGTCTCCAGAGGAGACTCCACAGCCTCTCTGGGCGACCTGCTTCAGCGCTGTCACCATCACAGTAAAGACGTTTTTCCTGATGTTGAGGTGGAACCTCCCTCTTCTCACCGTGAGACAACGTTGCTCATGAAAGGAATAAGATGAAATCTAAACTGAAGAGCATTCAAGTCTTGATGTCTCCCCTGCCTTTGTTTCAAGCTGAGCTCTGAGCCAGCCACTCAAGAAGTCCTTCAAACAGAGCCAGCCCTGATCTAAAATGATTTCCAATTTCTGGTTCTGAGTAGTGGTTTGACAAAACAATTGGTGTTTTGTGCGGGACGTTGTTTCACAGGGTGTCTGTGCATTTGCTTGACAGATCCTAATCTGTCAGCAGTGTCTCACTGTAGGCAACTTTCCCTGCTCCTACCCTCACAGCTTCGCTATGTGCTGCAGGGACAGTAACACTTGCTCTTACACTGTGATGCTGTGCTGCCTCAGAAACCCTCAGGACTGAGCTCAGGGTAAGAACTGTGCAGGGTGAGCTACAGCTCAACTGCTCCTGACAGGAAGAGAGCGATCCCATATATTTATATCTCATCTCAAGGAGAGCTCTGAGCTTCTGCAATTCTAATGCCTTCCTTCAAAAACCTGCTGGCTGATGTTCTGTGGAGGTGTGCATTTGTACCACTGTGTGTGGCAGCTGGGAGCTTGAGGGAAGGAGATGATGACATCCAAGGATTTCATCCATCTCTGCTTGCTCTCCATTGTGCTGTCCTTGTTGTGTCCTGAACAGGTATCCCCTGCAGCTCCTCGGCTTCCTGTGCCAGTGGGCAGTGGCTGAGCTAAGGAAGGAGCTCCTGCAGCAGTCAGACTGATTGCTGGCCCCAGCTGAGCCCTCTGCTATGGGCTTGCTGGTGGGATGTCACCCTCTTAGATTAAGTTTTTCCCTGAATTAGGTCAGTGCAGTGCTAAAGGGTCAGTCGTTGAGCCATTGTGGTCCAAGTGGGAATTGAAGGAGCAGAGCTTCAGCAAGGTCAGAACAGAGCTGAGCAAACACTGGCTTGGGTTTCTGGCCGCCTACTAAAAATAATAAAGTGCTTCTGTAAGTGCTGTTTAACAAGCATAAAGTAGAGAGGCTGTCTGCTGGAGGAAAACACGGGTGAAGAGTTGGTGTTGCTAAAAGGGATGATGTGGAAAAAGCCAACTGACAGGAGAAGTCCAGACAGCAGCAAGGCTGAGACAAAGCAGAGCTGCAGGGAGCAGGCAAGACAGACTGGGAAATTTGACTGCCTGGGACCTGAAGGTAGGGTGTGGTCTGTGTGGTTCATAGACCAGCAGCTGGTGATTCTGCTGTGGTAGGGGGATTGGACTAGATGATCTTTTGAAGTCTCTTCCAGTCCCTAATGTTGTGTGATTCTGATCTCTGGGTGCAGCAGTGACTTCGGTGGTCTTCATACTGTCTTTCCAAGGCCATCATGTCTGCTCTGTGCTGCTTAGGGAGGGGGAAGAAGCTGCTTGGCTTTTTTTGAGCTGGTTCTCTGCACAAGGATAAGGAAGCCTAGTTGTCAAAACTCAGTTGCTGTGTGTTTTACAGCGTGTGTTGAAATCAGAGGCAGTAGCACCTTGAGATTACTGTCTAAACCATGAAAAGTTTTGACTTTTGCTTTTCTGAGTTAACAAATTCCTGTAACCTGTTGCAGGACATTCCATAGAATGGAACAGACTGCCCAGGACCGTGGTGGAGTCCCCATCCCTGGAGGTGTTTAAGGACAGACTGGCTGTGGCACTTAGTGCCCTGATCTGGTTGATCATGGTGATGTTAGGTGATGGGCTGGGCTTGGTGATCTTAGAGGTCTTTTCCAGCCTCACTGATTCTGTGATGTTTCTTTCCATATCTGTAGAACCCACCGTGCCAGGAGGCTCTGGTGTCTTTGTAGGACCTCGCATAGATGAGTGAAACTGCTTTTCACTTTGCAGGGATGCTGCAAACGCAAATAATGAGTCCAGAGACCTACAGGGAGGGGTGAATTGCAAGTACAGCGGTGAAAAATGTTCCTGGTTTCTTCAGTTCAAGAAGACTCTGGCAGTATCAGGTTGCTTATGAAGCTTGTAGGTCAAAGCTTATGAGTTGTTTTACTTTCTCCTCCCTCATCAGGCCCAGCAGCCGCAGCAGCAGCAGCAGCAGCAGCCGCCGCCGCCGTCGAATAAGCGGCCCAGTAACAGCGCTCCCCCACCAACCCAGCTGAATAAGATCAAGTACTCAGGAGGACCTCAAATTGTGAAGAAGGAGCGCCGGCACAGCTCTTCTCGCTTCAATCTGAGCAAAAACCGGGAACTGCAGAAGCTCCCAGCCCTTAAAGGTAAAGAAATGGTGGGGTGGGAGTGACCTGTGTGACAGGCTGCTCCTCCAGGCAGAGTGTGGTGGTCTAAGGGCTCTTCCAGAGGTGGGGGGGATTGGAACTGGGTGATCAGGTGGTCCCTTCCAACCCTAAGTGATGCTGATTCCATAACGTCTCCAGTGAAGTGATCCTGCTGTGGCAGGGGGATTGGACTGGATGATCTTTCGGGGTCCCTTCCAATCCCTAATGATTCTATGATCCTGGTAGTGTCCTGCTAACTGCTTGCCAGCCGTGCAGCAGTGATGGCTCTGGGGAAGGTGCTTGGCTTGGTAGTGGGTTGAGAACTGATGGAGAGCCTGAAAGAAGAGAATGCTCAAGGCAAACTTCAGTATTTACCTTCAGATTTGAACTGATTTAAACCTACGTGCTTGTGTGTACTTAGGACTGCCTCAGACTCTTCAGCAGGCTGTGCAGGTGGAAGCTGTGAAGTGCAGAGGCCTTGGTGCAGCCTGTATGTGGTTCCTACAGCCACACACAGGTCCTGGGAGAGGACCAGGCCTCCTTCTCCTTGTGTTTCCATCACAAGTTATGGTGGTGCTATTGAATTTATTGGATTGGTCGGGCAATTACCCGGCATTAGCAGTCGGTCTACATAATGGTGCAATTAAGAGTGACTTAAATGTGGTCAAGGAGAAAGGTTTTCAGCAGCCACTCAGCCAGACCCATTGCCCACTTTGCTCTGAGAGCCTTTTAGGAAGGGCTTTGCAGTTCAGCAGCTGTTCTGTGAGAAAGGTGAGTTTGCCTCACTGGCCTTAACACCTCATAGCTCCCAGTGACAGCAAATCAAGAGACAGTGTGTTAGGCCCTCTGCCCCCTTGGATCCTTGTTCTGGATGGCACTCTGGGAGGAGAATTAGCCTTCAGCGTGCTCTGCCCAGCTTCTTTTGTGGCTGTAGGGTGCTGGGCATGGGTGTTACTGATCTGTGATGGGAGCTAGTTAAGTGAATTACTTTCCCAGTGTACCTTGTACTGGGAAGGGATCAATGCTTATCAGATCAGTACTATGTCTGAAATTGCCTTAGCAGAGATAGTTGTTTCAGAGGCCTTGCAATCCCTCTGCCTCCACTTTCCCATCTCCACAGCAGAGATAATACTTCCTCTCCCTCTCCCCCAGTGGCTCAAGGGGAACTGTGACAGTGGGGAGAATGCAGAACAGGGAGCAAATGAAACAGACCTGGGCAAACTGGGAAGATGTTCATCCTAGCAACAAGGACAGACATTTCTTCTTTCTCCCACAGATGCTCCTCCACATGAACAAGAAGAACTTTTCATCCAAAAGCTGCGGCAGTGCTGCGTGCTCTTTGACTTCATCTCTGACCCCCTCAGTGACCTGAAGTTCAAGGAGGTGAAGCGAGCAGGTCTTAATGAGATGGTGGAGTACATCACACACAACCGTGATGTTGTCACTGAGGCCATCTATCCTGAAGCTGTTATCATGGTAGGTGATAGGGCCAGTACGTGCTTGTGTGCCAAAGAAATAGGGATTGTTCAAAAGCGTGATGGGGAGAAAGGGATTGGGAGTGGTCAGAGAGGAGTGGGACCCTGAGTCTTAACCATTCCTGGTTAGCCAGAAAGAGAAGAGATGGATGACACTGCCTGGTGGTGGGAGAGGTGGAAGCTCTTGTCTCTGGCACAGATTGCTCTTAAGGAGTTCATGTACAGACTGTAACCCATCAGCCTGTAGGGAAGGATCTGTTTGTTGGTGTAGCTGTGGCAAATCACAGTGAGTTGCTCTGCAGTGAAGGATTTGCTACAGGGAGGACCACTGAGTTGCAGGAATGTCGTTCATACAGCTTTTCGCTCACCTCAGTTTTCAGTGAACCTCTTCCGGACGCTCCCACCATCATCCAATCCCACAGGCGCGGAGTTTGACCCTGAAGAAGATGAGCCTACATTAGAGGCTGCCTGGCCACACCTTCAGGTGAGAAGGAAAGGTGGGGATTATAGAGCTGGTGACTGTCTCTCCAGGAAGTTGAGTCCAGATAGTGCTGGAGCCTGCCAGCGTTGCCACTGTCTGCTTTCCCAGTCTGCAAGGATTGCTGGTGTGCAGACACAGACCACATCTGCCACCCATGATGTGGCTTGTAGGCAGTGCAGACACCAAGGGTGTCCTGGAAACAGGCTGAAGGCTCTGTGCAACACTGCCCTGCTCCCTGAGAGGCACCAGGAACAAGAGGACTGCTTAGTGCCGAAGCAAAGCCTGTGCTAGCAGCTGCTAACTTGTCCCCTGGATGTAATTCAGTAGCATTAATTGAGAGCAAATGTTTGACTAAAAAAGCTGAGGAACTGGAGGGGAGGAGGAGAGCCAAGGGGCCTTTTCATTAGGCTGTGAGACCTGGGAAATAGACTTCAAGATAAACTAAGTGCAAAGAGTCAAGAAAACAGTTTGAGTGTGGTTTAGCACTGCAAGTCAGGAGGAAAGCTTACAGGGATCTATTCAGGCGTAGAACAGGAGTCAGGTGCTGCAGAATGAAGCAGCAAGTACAGAGAGGACATAAGGTTCTGCAACAGTTCATCACTTCTGCTGCAGCTGGCACAGGGATGTGAGCTTCGATGGAAGTGGTGTGTCCTCAGCAGTGGAGTGTTACAAATGCTAGGAGCTGTTTGCTTCTCAGGAGTTACATCAGCAGTGGCCAGCATGAATTTGTGATGAGCATCTACTGAGTGTTTCAGTTACCACTGCAGTTTTTTCTGGGCTGCTGTCCTTGACAGCTGGGCTCTACCTGTGGCTGGATGGTCCTGTAGGTCCCTTAACCCACAGTGAGACCTTTGGGATGCAGTGCTCTTGTCTGGCCTCATGGTTCCTCAGAAGTGCTAGGTGATAACACCCTGCAACTACAGACTGGGGGGTGAGTGGCTGGAGAGCAGCCTGGCAGAGAGGGACCTGGGAATACTGGGTGACAACCAGCTGAACAGCAGCCTTCAGGGTACCCAGGTGACGCAAAAGACCAAAGACATCCTGGTTTGTGTCAGCAACAGTGTGGCCAGCAGGACTACAGATGTAATTCTCTCCCCTGCACTGGGCACTGGGGAGGCCTCCCTTCAAGTACTTGGGGCAGTTCTGGGCCCCTCACTTCAAGAAGGATATTGGGGTGCTGGAGCAGCTCCAGAGGAGCAGCAAGGCTGGGAAAGGGACTGGAGGGAAAGGCTGATGGAGAGAGGCTGAGGGAGCTGGGGGTGTTTAGCCTGCAGAAGGGGAGACTCGGAGAGGACCTCATCCATCTCTACAACTATCTGAAGGGAGGTTGTAGTCAGGTGGGTGGCTCTTCTCCCAGGCAGTTAGCACCAGGATGAGAGGGCAGGGCCTGAAGCTGCACCAGGGGAGGGTTAGGTTGGATGTCAGGAAGCCCTTCCTCATGGAAAGGGTGATCAGACACTGCAATGGACTGCCCAGGGCAGTGGTGGAGTCCCCATCCCTGTGGGTGTTGAAGGACAGACTGGCTGTGGCACTCAGTGCCCTGGTCTGACTGACTGTGGTGATGCTGGGTTATGGGCTGGGCTGGATGGTCTTGGAGGTCTTTACCAGCCTCAGTAATTCTGTGATTCTGTAATTGTTAGTCCTGCAATGGACTCAACCCTTCAGGAGAACAGCAGAAGCTGCTGTTTCAGCTCTGATAGCTATCTGAAAGCAAGCTGCCCTTTCTTGTTCAGGGGGGATATAGCATGGACCCACCTGGCTTAGCAGGGCCAAGACTGTCAGTCCCCAGGAAACAGAAGACACAATATGTTGTCCTTGGGTCTGTTTAATTTCTGTGCTCTTCTGTGGTGTGTCTGTAAGGGCTTTCACTGAAGGAAGCCTGAGCCTGTGCCATCTCCTCTAAAGCCTGGAAGTATTCAAAAGACTTAGATGTGGTGCTGAGGGCCATGGCTTAGTGCTGATCTGGCAGTGCTGGGTCAGTGGTTGGACTTGATGATCTTGAAGCTCTTTTCCACCCAAAAGGATTCAAACAGCTGACTTGATGTGTCTGTGTGTGCACCCATTCAGGCTTCCCAGCATATCCTTGAATCCTTAAGGAGAACATGTAAAATCTGCAGTAAATGCTGGTAAGAGGGTAGGGTGAGCTTCTAAGTGATGTCTCCTTCTTCCCGTCTAGCTGGTGTACGAGTTCTTCCTCCGGTTCCTCGAATCACCTGACTTTCAACCAAATGTAGCCAAGAAATACATTGACCAGAAGTTTGTACTGTCTGTAAGTAATTGTTTCCCCTGCCACTGTGCACCAGCTTTATGAAGAACATGTGGCAGATGTTGGTCAAGGTGCTGAATGGATGAGGGTTTTCTTTTTGCCTCTGTCAGTTCTTCAGTGGGCAGCCAGGATTCTCTGAGTGTGTGTGTGAGTTTGGGCAAGCTGTAGTCCCTGGAACTCATCATTCACAGTACAGGTGGAGAGAGGCACTGGGAGCTGGCTGGGGAAATCTGGGGACATTAAGCTTTGGGCAGGCTCTCACTTCACTGCAATGGATGAAAGAAGTGCTGATGGTTCCAGCTGATGGTTCACAGCAGGCTGTGTGTTTCATGGAAGCTGCCGCTGCACTCACGATAGTGAAGTCATCACTCAGCTGAAGTAGCCACTTGTACTGAGCAGGAGCAGTGCCCAGTGTTCTTGGTAGCTTGTCCAAACAGGCAGCATGCAGTCACTGACTGTGTTTCTCTCCCCACAGCTGCTGGATCTTTTTGACAGTGAAGACCCCAGAGAACGAGACTTTCTAAAGACGATTCTGCACCGGATCTATGGGAAGTTCCTCGGGCTGCGAGCATACGTGAGGCGACAGATCAACAATATATTTTACAGGTGAGATGTTCCAGTGCTGCTGGCCTAGGGAGTGGCTGGGACGATCCAGTGAGACAAACTGGGGGCACTAGGAATCATAGAATCATTAGGGATTGGAAGGGACCTCGAAAGATCGTCCAGTCCAATCCCCCTGCCACAGCAGGATCACCCAGACCAAGTCACACAGGCAGTCAGGGTTAGAAGGGACCACAGGAAGTTAGAAGGGACCCCAGGCTGGGATTCTCTCTGCTCCAGAAGGATTAGCTGTGTTACATCACCCTGTTTTGGTAAGGGTACCATTCAGCTGTGCTGAAGAGCAGTGAGGGTGTGATAGTGCTGTCTTCAGTGCACACAGAAAATACACACAGATGCACAGATCATGAGGGATTGGAAGGGGCCTCCAGGGGTCACAGAGTCCAACCCCCCTGCTAGAGCAGGATCATAAAATCTAAGATGGGTTATGCATTCAGATGGGTCTTCAGTCTCCAGACAAGGAGACTCCACAACCTCCCTGGGCAGCCTGTTCCAGTGCTCTTTCATACTTCCAGTAAAGACAATTTTTCTTCATATTGAGGTGGAACTCCCTGTGCTCCAGCTGACACCCACTGCCCCTTGTCCTATCACAGTGCACAAGGGAAAAGAGATTCTCTTTCTTCTTGACTCCCAGCCCTCATGGATTTATAGACAGGGACTAAGACCCCTTGTTAACCTTCTCTCCAAACTGAAAAGTCCCAGATCTTTCAGTCTCCCAACACAAATGGTGGGACCTATGAGCTGTAGCTGATAGGGAGGCTGTGAATTTGTCTTTCAATTTCACCTTGCCCTATCATCTTGAGGTTTTTATTTGCCAGGAAACTCCCTGTCTCCAGTGGCTCCTTTGTTTTTCTTATCAGACTATACCCAGTGGTTGGCAATGACCTCTCATTCCTCTTTTTCTCTTCAGGTTCATCTATGAAACAGAGCACCACAATGGGATTGCAGAGCTGCTGGAGATCCTGGGAAGGTACTGGTACTTTCAGAAGTCCTAAAGAGCCCACAGTGAGCGCGATCTCCTAGCTCGGTGGGCTGCGTGAGATGGCAGTTCAGCAGTTCTTGCAGGAGCCACCCATCCCAGACATCTGTCTGATGAAACACACAGTGAAAGTACTCTCCAACCTGCCACTAAATACAGTGGTAGCCTTCTCAGCCTCAGAGTTGTTTCCTGTTTGCTTGATTTTCTTACAACACTTAGCAGGCAGTAAGGATTCTTAGCCTTAGCAGTGGGTGGCCTCCTCCATGGCACCATCCTCCTGTTCTGTAAAGCACAGGCTCTGAGGGCTGGGCTGCTTCTGTGCTGGCCTTCCTCAGAGGTTCTGTTTAAGTGTCTGGAAGCACCCTTCCCTGATGTGGTACCCAGGTTGGGCCTCATCAGCCACGCTTCTGGTTGGCGCTTTCTCAAGCGATTAGTGAGAGCTGGGGCGAGCCATTGATTCGTTTGAGGTGAGAGTACTGTCCTTCTGTAGGGTAAAGATGTTAATGAGACTCTTGTTTCTTGGCAGCATAATCAATGGGTTTGCTTTGCCTCTGAAGGAAGAGCACAAGATGTTCCTCATCAGAGTCTTGTTACCACTGCACAAGGTGAAGTCTCTCAGTGTCTACCACCCGCAGGTGAGAAGTGCTTCAAGTGCACGGGCAGAATGTGATTCTTGCAAAAGCTGTTGTTCAGGCTGGCTTGTTCCCTGGGCTGCATTGCTGTGTAGGATGAGGGAAATGGCCTCAAGTTGCATAGGAGAGGTTTAGATTGGATCAGGAAGCATCTCTTTCCTGAGAGAGTGCTTGGGCATTGGAAGAGGCTGCCCAGGGAGGTGGTGGAGACCCCATCCCTGGAGGGGTTTCAAAACAGAGTAGCTGGAGCACTTGAGGCCCCATGGTGTAGGGGTTAGGGAGCTGTTTGGATGAGGGCTGGACTTCGTGATCCTGGAGGTCTTTTCCAGCCATGGTGATCCTGTGATCTGTTGTGCAAAGATTTTTGATGCCTTGGTCTTTGCACTAGTCCCTCACTGCAGTGGTTTGTCCCAGCCTTGCCGTGTCTGGACCTGTATGTATATGCATGTGGCTTTTGCCACGGGCTGATAGGAGGGTATCCTGTCATTTCCTGATGATTTAATGCTGTGGCTTGCTTTGCCTTTCTGTGCTGCAAGGTACTGAAATATTGGGGCGCTGCTGAAACCAGAGAGGTAAAATTCCAAGCTGCAGTCATCAGCTGGTGTGTGCGGTGCGTCACCTGTTAGTCACCACGGAGATACGCAGAGAAATCTGTGCTAGGCTGCCATAGAAATTAATTTCTTCCAATTTAGACTACATAATAGAAGAGCAGAGATTGTGGCTTGGGCTAGGAGGTGAAGAAAATATGGGTGTTGAGCAGCAGTGTCTGTTCTCCCAGGTTTGTTTTGATGAGGCTGCACTTTGATAGTCAGGTTTGTTTGTTCTCATGGGAAGTATTAGCTGCAGGCTGCTCTAGGTGGCTCAGGTTTGATCCTTCATCCTGGACAAATGTCCTGAGCTCTGGTCCTGCCTGTTTGGTCTTAGAATCACAGAATTGCAGAACGTTAGGGATTGGAAGGGACCTTGGAAGATCATCTAGTCCAACCCCCCTGCCGGAGCAGGATCACCTAGACCAAGTCACACAGGAACACATCCAGGCAGGTTTTAAACGTCTCCAGAGAAGGAGATTCCACAACCCCCCTGGGCAGCCCCTTCCAGTGCTCTGGCACCCTCACTGGGAAGAAGTTCCTTCTCACATTGATGTGGAACCTCCTCTGTTCCAGCTCACACCCGTTGTCCCTTGTCCTATCATTAGATGACACTGAGCAGAGCCTGGCTCCATCCTCCTGGCACCCACCCTACACATGTTTATAAACATTAATGAACCTTCCCTTGACATCAGAAGAACTGGATTCATGTGAAGCTGCAACTGTCTGCTCATCATGCACGTTGTGGAGGACATAACATGACTCCCAGCCTAGAGTAGTGGTGGCAGCACTTTATCCTCAGGTAAACTTGAGGAAGCTCTAATCTTTCTGTTGTTTTTTCCTACAGTTGGCATACTGTGTTGTACAGTTCTTGGAGAAGGACAGCAGCTTGACAGAGCCAGTGAGTAACCTTACTTAACCTCTGTGTGTCAGTCCCAAAAAGCTTCATAGCTTCCTTAAAGTACAGCAAGAGTGATTAAAAATGGTGGAAGGGACTGGGAGTTGATCGTTTGCAGTGTTTGCCTGGTACTCTTTGGGCAGAGACAAAACATGTGGTCATCTCAGACCTGCTGGAGCCAGCATGAGCTTGTGCAGGCTCTGAAAGAGTAAGAGTTCACTCCAGACTGCCAGAGTTGTCTGAAAAACTGGTGATGAGATTAGGAATCTGGGACACAAAGGTCTCCTTAGGCAAGCCACTGTTCCTTGGTGCAAGTGTTCTTCCTGCTCTAGTATCAGTTTGCTACCTCCATAGCATTGTCACACTGCAGACACTTGCCTTCAGGATGCAGAGCTGGGAAACAGCAGGTTCTAAAATGTGTGAACAGTGTAGATTGGAACCTCACATTTTCCAATTACTGGTTGCACAGTGTTAACGAGGGTATATGCTGGCTTGGCAGTGAGTGCAAGCAGGAGACAAGTGTTTCTCCACCCACTGCAGGCCAGGAAATGTCTTCTACAGAGCTGAGCTTTGCAGTCTCAAAACAGCAGATGGCCAAAGAACATGTGCTTGTGTCACTGGAGCTGAGAGCACCAGAAAGTGTGAGCATTTTAATGAGTAATGCTAGCTGAGGTTGTTCTGTTCTCTGGCTGAAGTGTGTGCGTTTGTGGGGAGTCTAAATGTGCTTGATGGAGTCTGGTTAGCTTTTGTCAGCTTTCTGACACCAGCACTGCTGGAGCAGACCTCCCAGCTTTTCCTTTAAATGTGGGTCTTCCATTTCCTGTGTTCCCAAAAGCCTGCTCCGAAACAAACTCCCTGAAGTAGCTTCCTGGCTGTGCTGAGCACTTCCTGTGGCTGACATCCAGCCCAACAGGCTCCTGCCAAAGCACTTGCTGTAGGGTGAGAGGAAGAGAGAACTAGAAGTCTGTCAATATTTCCATGATTCATTTTGCAGCTTGTTCAAGTAGTAAAGCTCCATAGCTTGTCACTGCTTCCTTGGTAATGGTGTAGCAGCCTCTGGATTAGAGACCTGGCTCTGTTTTGGCATTCGTGGAAAGCAGTGGAATGACCTCATGTCATTGCCTTCAGCAGGTATTGTGGTCTCCACCAGACCTACCAGGGCCACGCTGCCACAGCATCCCACTTGTGAAGCTCTTGAATAGCCTCCTGGAGATGCCTGGGTTATTGAAGGGTCAAAGACTTGCAGGGCTCATGCCCCAGCAAGGCTCTGAACACACTGTTAGATATTGCCACCAGTGCTGGAAGGAGGTCAGATCTCTCAGTGGGCCCTTGTTTGCTTAGAGTGGCCTCCCAGAAGCTTGCACAGCAAGGCTTGCCATGGTAGCTCTTGTGTTAACAGCAGTCAGAATGACTGCCTGGTGAGAAAGGCAGCAGATGTGCTCAGCAGCAGCAAAGACAGACTCAACACACCTTGCACCAGCTGTGTCACTGAAGCTAACTCTTCTCAGAATTACCTGAGTAGCAATGAACACTGAGGGCACCAAACTTTTTTCAAGCCTTGAGTTGGTGGAAACAATCCCCAGATGTATGTAGTCTTAACTGTTGTGTTGCCCACTGCTGTCCCTCCTGTCCTGTGACCTTCCTCCTGAGTGCTAGCTTCAGGATCAGGTTAGAATCATTAGGGATTGGAAGGGACCTTGGAAGATCATCTAGTCCAATCCCCCTGCTACAGCAGGACCACCTAGACCAAGTCACACAGGAACATGTTCAGGTGGGTTTTGAACATCTCCAGAGAAGGAGACTCCACAACTCCTCTGGGCAGCCCCTTCCAGGGCTCTGGCACCCTCACTGGGAAGAAGGTCCTTCTCACACTGATGTGGAACCTCCTGTGTTCCAGCTCACGCCTGTTGTCCTGTCATTGGGTGCCCCTGAGCAGAGCCTGGCTCCATCCTCCTGACACCCACCCTTCACATATTTATCAACATTCATGAGGTCACTCCTCAGTCTCCTTTTTCCAAGCTCAAGAGACCCACCTCCCTTCTACAGACTGAGTCTCCACAAAGTCTTGCAGGAACGAGCATTCATGTGAAATTATACTTTTCTTTGTGCCAAAGCTGCTTGTTGACTTGTTTGGGTACTCCCCGGTGTTCAGGCCCTGTGGGGTAGTGAATAAGTGATTCCTCAGTGACCCTCTCCTTAGCATTTCCACTTTCAGCAGTTGATCTTCCACGGTTGCTGTGCACCATCTGCCAGCTGCTGCCCACTCTGGTTTGAGCCTTCCACATTAAACTGTTTAGGGGGGGAAGTAGCTCTAAGCTGGGCACTTGCAGCACAGAATTGTAGAACCCTGGGCAGAGCTGTGCTCTTGAGTGTAATCTGGTAGAGTTTGGGCTTTTCTTTCTTTCCTCATAACCTACCCCAACTTTCTGAGACTCTTCTGTTATTTCCTCCCCTCTGCCATTGTGACCAGACCCTTAAAACACTGATTTCACAGTTGATATTTAACTCTCAGCCTCTAACACTGTCTCTGTACCCTCCCCACTCAGGTGATTGTGGGCTTGCTGAAGTTCTGGCCGAAAACTCACAGTCCCAAGGAAGTGATGTTTTTAAATGAGCTGGAGGAGATCCTGGACGTGATTGAACCATCTGAGTTTGTGAAAGTTATGGAGCCCTTGTTCAGGCAGTTGGCTAAGTGTGTCTCCAGCCCACACTTCCAGGTGGGTTGCAGCTCAGGGTTGGGACAAAGCAGATTGGTGGAGCCTCTCCTTCTGCACTATGCTGCTGCAGCAGACTGGAGCAGAGGTCCTCTGCTGTCTCCTAGCAAACACAGGGGATCCGTCCAGTGTCACCCTGTTGCAGCACAACCATGCTGGCTGCAGTTTTGGAGGGAGGCCAACCATAAAGAGTGTTGCAGAGGAAGTGCTTTGTAGTATTCTGGGCTAGGTGGTAAAGACAGAGTGAGGTGAACTGAAAGACTGCACAAGTGTGCTTCTTTCTTGCTCCTGCTGAAGGAAAGCTGGCTCTGGTACCAGGCTAGTAGAATCTGTGTAGTTTTCAGTCCTAACCTTTAAAATGCCCAAGGTGGTAGGACCTGCTAGTACCTCCTAGCAGAAGTCTTTGGCTCCCTGGTTTAGGTTGCTATGAAGAATATCCAGAAAGCACAGAGCTGACCCCATGTATGGATGGGGTGTTAAATAGTCACACAGCCCTCCCTTGGAGTGAGTGTGACTGCACAGTGAGGCAGACTGCCTTCAGTTTGTCCTCTTGGGACAGAGAAGTGCAAAGTCACGTGTTTACAAGCCAAAAATTAGGTCAGACCAGGTCCTTTGTGTATGTAAAAGATCACTGTTTCCTGGAAAGGACTGGCATAGCCTGATGAAAACCAGTTGGACATGGATTACTGGTGTGGTGATGAGAACCTTTGGATGTAGAAAGAGCTACTACAGGGAGCTAAGCAGCTTGAGTAAAGAAAGGCAAGGACTGCAGGAGATCATGGAATCATAGAATCATTAGGGATTGGAAGGGACCCCGAAAGATCATCCAGTCCAATCCCCCTGACACAGCAGGATCACCCAGACCAAGTCACACAGGAACACATCCAGGTGGGTTTTAAACATCGCCAGAGAAGGAGACTCCACAACCCCCCTGGGCAGCCCCTTCCAGTGCTCTGTCACCCTCACTGGGAAGAAGGTCCTTCTCCTATATCCATCCTGTACCTGACAGCAGCTCTTATCTGCTGTTGATTCTTTAACAAAACAAGAAAGACCTGGACAAGGTGCAGACACTTAACTAACACCAAAGGTGTCCCATGCAGTCAGGCTGAACCACGTCTGCAGTTTGCCTGAGCAAAACCAGGGAATGACTCCTCAGCCTGTACACGTTGGTGGGGCAGAGTTTTCTGAGTGAACTCTGTGTTAATCTAACAGATAAAGCCTCAAGATCAAATGACTGGAAACCAAAGCTAGGTTAAGCGAACACGGGGCGAGTCTGGCTTTGATAACTCGCATGGCACAACACATTAAAGGGATGTGGTGAGGTCTTTGGTATTTGAAATACAGAACTGAAACTGGATGGCTCTTCCTGGGGTTTTAAGCTCTTTTCAAGCTAGAAGTGCGTGCAGAAATTAGCCCAGTGATCTGCTTTGCCCAGATTTGTGGTTGTGTAGGAAGAATTGTGGTGGAATCTATTGCTGTGTAGAAACTTGTCATGTTAGAGTAAGATGGCTGCCCCAAAATTTACTCTGTTTTCATGTTTACTAAGTCAGAGGGGTGAATGATGGGCCTCGTGACTGAAGCATTTTCCAAAGCCCAGAGAGATCCTGCTGTGAGGAAGGCCAGGGAGGAATGGGAGGGACAGTGTCTTACAGAGGGCAGCCTGACGAAGTGAAGGAGACTTGGAGCTACTTTGATCTGGGACCTGGAGCAGATGACACTACTGTCCTCAAGTGTCGTGTGAAGGGTGTTGGAGTCACCAGTCTGGTGGGGGTAGGCTTGCCTGGTCAAGAACCTGAGGCTTTCCCCAGGAAGGTGTCTGGCAGAGGTTAAGGGAAAGAAGTCTGGGCAGCAGGGATGAATGGCCTAGTTGGAGTTGGCAGAAGTCAGCCCCGCTGCCCACGCCGTGGGGAAGCGTTTACTGCTTGGCTGGGTGGTGGCAAGCTCTGATCTCAGCACTGCAGTCTCCCTGTGCACCACAGCTCCTGGAAGGAGCCTCTCCAAGGATGATTTTCTCTCCCACTGCAGGTGGCAGAACGAGCTCTGTACTATTGGAACAACGAATATATCATGAGCCTGATCAGCGATAACGCAGCCAAAATTCTCCCCATCATGTTTCCAGCACTCTACAAGAACTCCAAGAGCCACTGGAACAAGTAGGTCTTTCCCCACACCCTGGCACTCGCTGTGCATGCAGGATCACTTGACCTACTGGCAGTCTTGGGGCACGCTGCTACAGTCTTGGGGCTCAGTGACACCAGGTGCTGAGCCAGAGAGGTTGTAGTTGCATCAGAGTGGCAAAGAGTCACAGCAAACCATAGTGGCCTCCTGCAAAGGGGTCAGGCACCTGCAGCGATCCATCCTGGGGCCATGGAGCCTACTCAGAGTTTGATACTTGCATGTTTTGCCACCGGTGTCTTGGAATCACACAGCAAGTCTTCCAGCTGCCTTCTGGCTGCCTGTTAGCTGATGGTCACCCATTTGTTCTCTGTGACAGAAACCTTGGCAAATGCAGTACTTGACTCCTTTAGTGCAGGAAGAACAGAGAAACCACTAACTGGACACATGTCCTGTGGCAAGTTATTGCCCTCTGGGTCAGATCCCTCAATGCTAGGCTGTTCTGTGACTTTCCCATCAACTCTCTTCCACCTGCTTCTTCAGCTGATTCCTTACTTAATTCAAGCTGTAAAACTCACCAATGAATTAGCTAAAGCCCTCCTTTTAGGTATCCTGAAATCTTCCAGGACAAACCACATGGAATGAAAAGCAAGTTGATTTCCCCTGTTCTAGAAGATAGAAAAAAGCAAAAGAATTATTTCTAGGGAGTCTGGGCCTTGAGACTGTGCTGTGGTAGCACAGACAGGTTTATGAGGTGGAACTTGTTTGTGGAGATCTCCCCACTGGTCTGCTGTTTGATTGCTTCCTTCTCTTCATTGCGTCACGAAGCATGAACTTGAGCCACTATTCAAGGGCTCTCTAGAGGTTAGAAAAAGGTGTGTAGATGTGAACAATCACCAACACCCAGGTGGGTGCACGTGTGCTCCAACAGATGCGTGCAGGCACATACCTGCACACACACACACACACGTGTGATGTGTGTGCACACAGACATATGTGTGACACCTGCACAGACACACTCGGTGTTACTGCTCCTCTTGATCAGAGCTCAGAAAGAACTTCATGTTCTTGCCTGAAACCCTTTGCCAGGGTTCAGTTCCCTTGCACCAGCCAAGGTTCATGATTCTGCAGCTTCTGTCTTTTCTTCTTGTCTCCTTCCCAGTGGTAAGGCAGAAATCCTGAAGGTGTTTTCCCTCTTGCTTCTCCTTGCTTTTGTTTTAGCATTACCCACAACTTCTCAGCACAGATCAGAGTTACTGAGGCTGGAAAAGACCTCTAAGACCATCAAGCCCAGACTGAGTACCTCAGATCCTCCTCTTCTTTCTCAAAACTCATCTATTCCAGCACTTTGTCAGGCAGTCTGCATGAGTCCAGCAGGAGTGTGGATCTCATTCCATCTGTAAAGCTGGTGAGGCACAAAGCTCAGCCTACTGAGGCTCTTGTCTTTTGCTTCTGGGTCAGTTATTCCAGAGACAGCTTCACTTTGTCCCGGAGAGAGCTCACCTACAGTGCAACCTGTCTGTAAACTTGGCAGAAAGTTGGCCTTTCAACTGTTGTTTCCTTTGTGCTGGTTCCCAGGGTGCCAGGGTGGCTGTGTCTTGGGCAGCTCGGTGGCCAAGCTCATTGCTGAATCCTGGGCAACCCAAAAAAGTCACTGCTTGTACAAAGTGAATCGTGAGCAGCACTAAAACCAGGTTAGGTTCAGTCCCTTTGAGAGCAGCCCTGAGCAGATCCCTAGCAAACTTCCATTCCAGTTTCTAACTACAAGAAAACACACTTGTGTTCATTCTCTGACCACGGTCGAGCAGCCCTGTCCCAGTGGTCTCTTTCTTCTCTCTTTCTCCCTGTGTGGTGGATGGTTGTATTTGTGGAGGAGGGGGTCGTGAAACTCATCCATCATGTTGCTGCTGCTGTTAGCTCTTGTCTCTGCTGCTAACTCAAGGACTAAATGCCTGGGGGACACCACCATGATTTGTTCTCCTTTCCTCACTCCTTTGCAGGACAATCCACGGGCTGATCTACAACGCGCTGAAGCTGTTCATGGAGATGAACCAAAAGCTTTTTGATGACTGCACACAGCAATACAAGGCAGAGAAGCAGAAGTGAGTAAGAACCTCTTGCAGAGTAACTTGGCCTCATCCTGCAGTCTCCTCGTGGTACAGTAACAGATGTAGAGATGCCAGTGGGCAAAGGGGAAGTGGAAAAGTGATGCAAATAAGTAGGATTCTTCAACAATAACTATGTGTAGGGTGATGCCTGTGGGAGTCCTGCTGATCAGGAGAGACTTTTGTGAAGAGCTTTGCTGCAGTGGGCAGAAGGCATCTTTCAATTTTGCAGTGGTAAAGATGGAATAAGAGGTTTGGGCATGAGTGGCTAGAAAGCTGCCCAGCAGAGAAGGACCTGGGGGTGCTGGTAGACAGTTGGCTTAATGTGAGCCAGCAAAGTGCTTACGTGGCTGGGGCCAACAGGATGCTGGCCTGGATCAGGAATAGTGTGGTCAGCAGAAGGGAAGTTACTCTGTCCTTGTACTCCTCTCTTGAGGCCTCACCTCGAGTTCAGTTCTGGGCCCCTCATTATAGAAAAAACACTGAGATGCTGGAATGTGTCCAGAGCAGAGCTACTGAGCTCGTGAGGGCTTTAGAGCACAAGTTGGAGGAGGAGGGGCTGAAGGAGCTGGGCAGGATTAATTTGGAGAAGAGAAGGCTGAGATTGGGGGCGGGGGGGGGGTCTCACTGCCCTCTGCAACTACCTGAAAAGAGGTTGTAGAGAGGTGGGTGTTGGCCTCTTCTCTTTAGTAACTACTGACAAAACCAGGGGAAATGGTCTGAAGTTGAGGCAGGGGAGGTTTGCACTGGATATTAGGAAGAGATTCTTTACAGAAGGAGTGTTTGGGCACTGCAATGACCTTCCCAGAGAGAGGGTTGAGTCCTCATCACTGGAGGCATTTACGAAACATGCAGACATGGTGCTTCACACTCTGCTCTAGTGGCAGGAGGTAGGGGGTTAGCTTGTGTTTGTTGATCAGTCAGATATTTAGGTGTTTAGGGTTTTTGTTGTTGTGGGTCTGGTTGGACTCAGTGACCTAGGAGGTCCTTTCCAACCATGATTATTCTGTGAATTTCAAAGAGCAAGTGGTGGGGATCAAATCGGAGCTCGGGAGGTACCTGTGCCATGATGTTGTGGGGAAAAAAACCCCTCCACTTGTGCTTCCTTGTGCTGATTTGATGCTTGTGTGGCTTGCCTTGGTGAGCCAAGTCATAGAATCATTAGGGATTGGAAGGGACCTCGAAAGATCATCCAGCCCAATCCCCCTGAGACAGCAGGATCACCTAGACTGAGTCACACAGGAACACATCCAGGCGGGTTTTAAATGCCTCCAGAGAAAGACTCCACAACCCCCCTGGGCAGCCTGTTCTAGGGCTCTGTCACCCTCACTGGGAAGAAGTTCCTTCTCAGACTGATGTGGAACCTCCTGTGTTCCAGCTCACACCCATTGCTCCTCGTCCTATCACTAGATGACACTGAGAACAGCCCGGCTCCATCCTCTTGACACCCACCCTTCAAATATTTGTAGACATTAATGAGGTCACCCCTCAGGCTCCTCTTTTCCAAGCTCAAGAGACCCAGCTCCCTCAGCCTCTCCTCATAAGGAAGGTAAAAGCCAGTTTGTTAAGCTAGAAGAAACTGTTTAGGTTTCTTATGGGTCTGTTTTCTGCTGACTTCATGACATGAAACACAGCTGCTCACTCCTGGGTGAACCAGGACTGCCACCCTTGGGTGGTGGTGGTGAGAGCAGGGCTGCCCCTCACTGGCACTGGGGAGCTCTGGTGTACACTCTCTTGATTTGTGAAATAGTAATAAATAACAAATTTGAGCTATGAATCAGCTGGAGGCTGGGTGAGCAGTAGATGGAGAAATGAAGGGATTTGTTAACAGTTGGGAGCAAGCAAGATGTGGGGTTTTTTTTCCCCCATTCTAGGACATTTGTGAAGCCCACATATACACTTATTTTAAGTCATAGTGATAGCACATTTGCTATGAGAGCTTCCCAGTGCTTCCATCAAGACCTTTTTCTCCCTGTTTAGCTTCTACTCATGTTGACCTGCTGAGGATGAGTGTTCCCAGCACGGGTATGTGGCTGATAGAGCTGTTTTGGAAAAGGTCAGCCAAGCAGCACAGAGCTACCCAAGATACAGATGGGTAGAGCTGCACTGTTTGCTGATCATTATAGGATTTGGCTTTTCCTCTAGTGCCTTTCTACCTGATTATACTTCAGAAGACCTTGTGTTGGGGTTTCTATCAAGAATTATGCCTCTTCCTCTCCTAGATAATGAAATTTAGATTAACTTTCGGTTCAACTTTGTGGGTGGGATGTACAAATGTCTTTTGGCAGGTGAGTCTAAGATGAGTTTACCTGTGATGTGAGCGTTGGCTTTATCAGCTCTTCCTGGCTTGAGGGGTGTCAAGAGGTTCCCCTCTGAAGGGAGAGCTGGGAGAGAACATTGTGGAAGGTAGATAGGGAGAGGCTGGGAAGCAACTAGGCAGGAGAATTTGTGACAGAAGAAGGAAGTAGGTCAGCAGGCTGGAGGGAAAGACCTTCTTGCCCAGATAAGCTGCTAGAAAGGAGATACTCTGGGCAGAAGTACAGTGAAGAGCAGGGTGGGGAGAGTGGTGGTGATGTGATTCTTAATGTCAGAGAGTAGGTGTGGGATAGTTAAAGGGAACAAATTAGAGAAGAAATTAGGACATGAGTGTTTGTTGGGCAAGGGAACAGGACAGATGTGTGAGAAGAGCATGAGCTTGAGAAGATGGATTAAAAAACCTTGGTTTGCTAGAGGAGTGTAGAATCATAGAGTCATTAGGGATTGGAAGGGGCCTTGAAAGATCATCTAGTCCAATCCCCCTGCAACAGCAGGATCACCTAGATCAAGTCCAGTTCTTTGCTGAAGTCCAATGTGAAAATGGCATCTTTATCCTCTGTGCCTTTATCTAGGAAACAGAAGCAAATCCACATGCATTCAAAACACTGTGGCTGCATGTTCTGGAGTGTCTTAGAAGTGATTGTTGGAACAAATGGGGTTAGACCAAGTGTGTAGACAAGGAGTAAGTGTTGTTCAGTGGTATCTCCCCAGTGAAATGAGACCACTTCATAGCTGAAGCATCTGCCCTAGTCTGAGCTGCCATTCCTGCATTTTCCCTACCTGCTCTTTCTGCAAACCTGCTCTGGTAAGCAGCAGATCATAGAATCATTAGGGATTGGAAGGGACCTCAAAAGATCATCTAGTCCAATCCCCCTGACACAGCAGGATCACCTAGACCTTTACCTGTGCAATGCCTTGCTGCTTCTACAGGATCTCAGTCTTACTCCGTGAGGCTGATGAATTGAAAACTGAGTGTTCCTTTGACTGTGCTAAAGAAGAGGGACCTGGGAAGTGTTTCCCAATGAGCTACTGGAAACCTTGTGCCTAGAAGCCTAGAAAGTAGCATGTGTGGGATGGGCTGCAAATGCAAACAAAGCCGGTAAATGTGAAACAGTGAGAAGAGGAGAGCACAGTTATGCTGCAAACAGATGTTGAGAAGTCTGCTCAGAAAAGGCTTAGCCATGTTTTTAATTAGTTGCCATGCCTACAAGTGAGTTGCCATTTCAGGTCACTGCTGCACCTCCAGCTATTGCGGCTACAGCCAAGGCTGCCACGGAGGGACAGACTCTCTGCTCTTCAGCACAGATGGGTTGTTTGTGCCTTAGTAATCTCCCCGGACAGCCTGAAGCTGTTTGAGAACCCTTCAGAAAACAGTGAGGCTGTTGGGGCAGATAAATGGTGTCTTGTCCTGACTGTGCCCTGAGAGGGCTTTGAACACTTGTCTTTCGAGAAGTGTGGTGGCTGGGGCCACCCTGACAGCTGCCATCTCTTTGGTAGCAGCTACCTTGCCTTTTCTTACCTAGGCCATGCCAGCAGGATGGAGGAGATGCCTCCTGACAATAGCTCTTCCTGCTAGTGGCTTTCACTTACTATGAGTGGGGTCAGGAATTAAGGAAGCTGATGAGGTGCACATGACCTAGACAGCAGAGCTGGGGGTGTCTCTCTCACAGGATCAGCACTGTTTAAAAAGGTAGTCATCTCAAAAGAGTCTAAGCCTGACTGACTCTGTGACTTTATCTAGGTGATCCTGCTGTGTCAGGGGGATTGGACTAGATGATCTTTCGAGGTCCCTTCCAATCCCTAATGATTCTATGTGGATGGAGTGACACTTTCAGATGAAACACAATGGAAATGGACTAGGGTAGGAGGCAGAGCTAAGGTTGGGGGGAAGCTTCCCCTCTGGAGGTCCTGGGCATGTGCCTCCACTTCTCAGCCAGTCTCTTGTGCATGGGCCATGTTGTCCCAGTTAGTTAGTGACAGAACCAGAGGGAAGGAATTCAGGCTCCAAACGAGCAGGTTTAGATATAGGCAGGAAAAAATTCTTCATGGAAAGAGTGATCAGGCACTGGAATGGGCTGCCCAGGGTGGTGGTTGAGTCCTCATCCCTGGACGAATGTAAAAGACGCTTAGAGTGTTGGGGGATCTGGTTTAGGGGTGAACTTGTAGAGTAGGACTGATGGTTGGACTAAGTGAGCTCGGTCTTTTCCAACCTGAATGATTCTGTGTCTGCTTGTAGAATCATGGAATCATTAGGGATTGGAAGGGACCTCGA
>VXBP01003505.1:63181-112818 GCA_013400115.1 Rhinopomastus cyanomelas | reverse complement strand
AGCCCTGGAAGGGGCTGCCCAGAGCTGTTGTGGAGTCTCCTCTGGAGAAGTTTAAAACCCACCTGGATGTGTTCCTGTGTGACTTGGTTTAGGTGATCCTGCTGTGTCAGGGGGGATTGGACTGGATGATCTTTGGATGTCCCTTCCAATCCCTCATGATTCTGTGATCTGCGCGTTCAGAGAACTTCCCTCTCTCTGTTACTGACAAACCAACCTAACAAACACTAGATACTGCCCAAATGTTGTGCTTTGCAGGATACTCTATCTTGTGTGAACTTGTAGAGTAAAATACACCCGTGGCATGTGGCATTTTAATGATTTGAAATCATTAAAAAATTAGATGAAACAAATCGAAACCTTCGTTAGAAATTTGAGTAGCCCCTGGAAGGCTCTCTGAAGGACAGAGCAGCTCTTCCCCTCACCTGTACTTTTCTGCTGTCTGTTGCTCTTCCTGTGAGCAGAAGCTGGGCTTTCTCTTGGAGTTGACAGTTGTGGTCTCTCTTTCTCTGCGCAGGGGAAGGTTCAGGATGAAGGAGCGAGAAGAAATGTGGCAGAAAATAGAGGAGCTGGCCCGGCTGAACCCACAGGTGGGTAACAGCAAGACCTAGGATGAATGAGATAATGTGCTGTGGGTCTTGACCTGCTTCTTCTGCTCATGAAATCAAACTCTGGCATCTGATCTTGGTGCTCTCAGCTGCAGCAGTGGTCTGTCCCTCCAAAACTCAGTGTCCTGGGGGTGTCAGCAGCGTGTTTTACTAGCCTGGCCCTCTGTAGTAGACCCTCTGGGTGCTGTGTTACAGAGAGCATGTGTGGTTAAGGACTCCTTTCTCAGTTGTTGGTGCACATGCTGTGTGCTGTGACTCAGGGAGCACAGGTAGGAAAGGAGCATCTTCTCCCACTCATCCCTGTCTGTACAGACTGGCTGGGAGAAGCGTGTTAGGTGCTGGGTGGAGAAGGTTTGGTGTTGGATGGTGAGCTGATTGTCCTGCTGTCTCTGCTGTCTGCAGTACCCCATGTATTATGCACCTCCACCTTTGCCTGCTGTCTGCTGTATGGAAACAGAAACCCCAACTGCAGAGGATATACAGCTGCTGAAGAAAACAGTGGAGACAGAGGCTGTGCAGGTGCGTAAGTCACTAGAGTCCTTCCACAGTCACTGTAGCACAGTCAGTCCAGAATTGACTCTTTCCCCATGCTCTGAGGGTAAATGCCCCTACTCTTGTCGCTGATAATTAGAGTGGAGTTTACCTAACCTGTCCTGTCCACTCTGGGAAAATCTCAAGTGGGACTTTTCTGTGTCCTTTTGGCTCTCAGTCTGTGCTGCAGTGTCACTCAGCATATCCTAGAGTAGCTGACTTCAGAAAATGGGGAGGCTGGAGGGGGTAAAGGGCTTTGCCCCTGATCCCTGACTCCTTTGGTTTGTCTGTAGATGCTGAAAGACATTAAGAAGGAGAAAGTTTTGCTGCGCCGGAAATCTGAGCTTCCTCAGGACATCTACACTATAAAAGCCCTGGAAGCCCACAAGAGAGCAGAAGAGTTTCTAACCTCAAGCCAGGAGGCTCTCTGACGGGCTTGGGAGCTGGCCCAGGAAGCTCTGCCCTGTTCCTTTTCCCCAGGGGTCACGGAAATGAACTTGGTTCTTGTGTATAAATAAGGAATAAACATGGTGAGCTGTGCCTGTCCTCCGCTCTATCTGCATCCCTCCAGGCTAGATCTGGTTTTATGTTATAACTTGTATCTCACCGCTGTCACGTCCTCCTGCTTTTCCTCCTTCCTCCTCCTTTTTCACCTTGGGTGTGTGTGTGTGTATGAAGGGAGCCTGCCTGACCTGTGATTGTATCAGCCCAGGCAGGAGTTGCTTCATTTGCAGCTACTACCTGGTTCTTACTCTGCCTGGGAGCCAGAGCCTCGCTGTCCAGTAACACAGGCTCTGTGTTGGCCAGAGGTTGCCGTGCATGGCTCAGCATGCTGCTACAAGCCCCAAGTGCCCATCTCCACCCTGCCTGGCCCCCATGCTGCCTGGCAGCCGAGCTCTGTGGTGGTCAGACAGCAGGCTGAGCTCAGGGCAGGAGCGTGTGTCAGAGTTTGTCGGGGCTCTGCTGCTGCTCTTCCCTGCCTTGGGGTGCAGCTCTGCAGCTGGAGGGCATCACATACAGCAGAGGACACGTTTGCTTCCACCTTTCTTTTGCTTCAAGCCCCGTGTTCTGTTCCCCTGTCAGTGGAGTGGGGATTCAGTGCTTCGCTGCTCCCAGTGTAGCTGGGTGCAAAGCAATACGTACTACTGCAGCCTTCCCTTTAGAGCATCCTTAGAAGCTCTGTGTGGGAAAGTGAATTCCTTGAGCTCTTTGTGTTTGGTCCATGCTCACTTGTCTCCATCTGAGTGTCTCGGGTTAACTGTGGGCCTAGAATTAACTTTCTGCTTTGTAACAGATGTCAGCCACTGACTTAGGCTTTCTTCCTCTACCTGTTCAACTCCTGCAGCTCTCCCTTGGTCACCGTATCCCATCCTTATCTCTGCAGTGACAGGGTTTCTAGGCAGCTTGTGCTGCTCAAGTCATTTCTGCAAACCAGTGGAAGCAATGGATACAGGTTACGGGGCCAGTCTGAGCGTTCAGTTGTCATCTTTAGGATCAATGGCTTTGGTGCTACTGCTGACCTGCTTCCATGGGTGCTCTGAGCAACGTTTCCTCATGCTGTTACTGTGGCCTGAGGCCCTTCTTGGTTGTCATACGGTGCGTCAGGGACCTGTGCTAATTTAGAGTGAACTTGCTGATAACCCAGGGGGTTGAGCAGTGCTTGGGTGCTGCTGTGGTACAGCTTTTCAGCTCCTTTACCTTCTGTGGTGCAGATTCAGTGCCAGGCCACGGTGCCACCTCAGAGAGGCTGAACTGCGGTAGAAAATAGTCCTCTTTGCTTCTCACCATGCTTTCTTGACACAGAAGCTTAAGTGGGCTTGCAGTAGTGCAGGGAGCTTGTGGGGTTGGTGGTAGCCTGACCCTGCTTTGCAGCATCATGGCATGCTGCAGAAGATATGCTTGTCCTCACCAGTGGTCAGAGGTTCATCCCCTCTGACCCATGTGCATGCAGCACATCTTTCCTCCAACCCAAACCAAGCTCTTTTTAACCTGTGTATCCTGTCCCACCTGCCCTGTTCAGCTCTCTTTGAGTTCAGCCTGCATTAGGCATGATGCAGTCTCTTAGGAACATTTGGTAAACGTGAGACTACCCACAGTCACGCAGGACCCCACCTCCCCTCTACTTCATCTCATCAGGAGACTTATGAAACACCTCAGGGAGGTTATTTCTTATTTTGAACGTTAGTCCATGTCTCATCTGGATCAATGAGAGAAGGGAGTGACTCGGGTTTGTGGATTTGCTTGGGGTCAAGGCTTATAGAATCATAAAGTCATTAGGGATTGGAAGGGACCTCAGAAGATCATAGAGTCACATCCCTCTGCCAGAGCAGGATCACCTAGACCAAGTCACACAGGAACACATCCAGGTGGGTTTTAAATGTCTCCAGTGAAGGAGACTCCACAACCCCCCTGGGCAGCCCCTTCCAGCGCTCTCTCACTCTCACTGGGAAGAAGGTCCTTCTCATGTTGATGTGGAACCTCCTCTGTTCCAGCTCACACTCACTGCGCCTTGTCCTATCATTAGATGACACTGAGCAGAGCCTGGCTCCATCCTCCTGACACCCACCCTTCACATATTTATCAGCATTAATGAGGTCACCCCCTCAGTTTCCTCTGAGACCATAGGTCTGCATAAAAGTGATAGGATTCTGAACTTAGAAGGCACAGAAATCACTAAAGTTACTTGATGCCTAATTCAGAGAGTAGAGGAAAGGAAAAGGGGGAACGATAGGAGACAGATGAGGTGTTAGATCACCATTCTGGGCTGCAGCAGGGTCTGGCATGCTGCCACCTCACTCCTTGGCTCCACAGATCTCTGGGAAAAACTCCAGTTTCTCTGGCCATCTCCTCAGTTAGTTTCTCATCATCACTGGCTTTGCAGATAGGGGTGCAGTGGTGGTAACTGGTGATCAGTTCCTCTTTGCTTCCTCAGCTTTGCAGATTTGTTTGGTGTCTCCAGCAGTCCTTTCGCCCATCTCTCTGCATGGCCGCAGGCTGGGGGGGTGCTGCTGGTGATGGCCCCCACTGTACCATTCCAATCCCTCCTTTCATCCCTGCTGCCAGGGGTGTTTTTCTTCACCCCCAACAGTATGGGGGACTTTGTTCTCAGGGTCTTAGACAAAGCACCAGCCAGTCAGTCCTTGAGAGATGAAAAACTCCTCGTGTTCTCACCGCTTAAGCTTCGTTCTGCAGATAGACAGGCAGGGTTCCAGGGCCTGCTTGTTATGCTTTCGCTGCAGAGTGCTTATCTCTCTGCCAGGTACAAGGCCTTCTCCTCCTCATCATGTTTTGAGCCATTCCACTTGGTAATCAAAGCCTGCCAGTCCAAGCTCTCATGGTCAGCTGCCAATCAATTACCTCACAACCTGGCACGGCACGCAGGCCTGCACTGGAGGATGCTGGGTGGCACGCAGGAGCAGCGGGCATCTCAGGGCACAGTGGAGATAAGGGCGGCTGAGCACCATCTGCAGCAGCGCTCGGGAGGATGTTTCTTCCTGCTGCAGTACAGGCTTTCCAACTCGCCCATTTAGCAGTGCGTTGTGAGCCCTCACCTCACGTGTCAAGTGCATGCATGTGCCCTCTCTCGAACCTGCTTTGCTGCCAGGCACTGGCTGCCTTTCCCTACTGCAGGCTGTTCTGCAGAACAGAGCATCCAGAGGCTGTTGCTGTCCTGTAGATGGCCTGTCCCCTGTCAGCAGCCTCTGAGCAAGGCCAGAGGAATGCTGCTGGGGTTGTGCCATGTGCAGGACTAACACGTCACGTCTGCGTGCTGTTTGGCTTTCATGTTCTCATAGCTTTTTGTGTCTTGTTCCGGGTCAGGGAATTTTATGCTTGGTACCTTCACCTTACCATGTTTGCTGCAGACTCATTCCAGTGTCCTGGACATCTAAGAAAGGGGACCATGTGAGAAAGGGGAGAGTGTGTGTTCACCCTCTCTGCTCATATGCAGACTTGCATCTGCCACGCTACAGCTGCCCCTCGCCCAACACTTGGTTTCTAGCATTAGTGCTGCTCATTTCTGCCTCTGTCTTTCCCCACATCAGCCAAATGGACAGAACTGGAGTTGCCTCTTCCACTTCACCTGGCTCCCTCCTCCCGAGGGAACGAGCAAAACTACTGCGTTCACCCCCAGACACAAGTATTAAGCTGCTTACAGTTCATATGTACATATGGTGTACTTTATTTTCAGTAGAGCATTACATAGTATGAAAGTGTTGGATTTTGTACAGATGTCCCTGTATGTACAGAACTAAATAAAACCGATCTCTTGGAAAGACACATTGGACTCTGCCTCTGATACTCGATCACGCTGCCCCTGTTCCGGGTGGAGGAGCCCCAGTACAAAGAGAGATTTCTCCAGCACTGCCAACACAAGGACAAAGCCAGTGTTTGTCCAAAGGAATCTGGTCAAAGCTGGCTAAGCTTTAATAAAAACACAGGTGTGGAAACCAGTCAGGCTTCTCAAAGGCAGAGGAAGCCAACACAAGGACATTGCAGTGACTTATGCACCAGCCAGAACCAGGAAACAGGTGTGGGAAGGGAAGTCGGGCAGTGTCAGTGGGAGAAACCGGAAGGTCTATGCCAGCGAGTCCCATCACCACCCAGCTCTGAGACAGCAGATGCCTGCCTCAGCCGTGCAGGGAAGGGGAAACCTGGGTTAGCAGCTGCTGCACAGCTTGGCCCTCACTTCCACTGGGGCCTGGGGCCACTATGGCTCTGCCGGGCCTGCAGCGTGCGTTGCACTACATCTTTCCACTGGTCCTCAGAGATCTGGCTGGCCCAGGCAGGGATGCCCAGGGTGGGAAGCTTCACACTGGCCATCGTCCTCTTCACCAGCTCCACATGCTCTGGGGACAGAGAAAGCGTGAGGCCGCAGCCGGGGCTCTTGGAGGAGTCCGAGCGGAGACGCCGTTACCTGCATCCATAGGGATGGAGCTGCGGCTGCTCTGGGCGGCGGCGCCGCCTTCCTCCTCCGCCGCTTCCTCCTCGTCGCTGTCCACTGGCGGCTCGGGCAGGTGCAGCCTCAGCATCTGCAAAGAGACGCGGACAGCGGGGGTCGGGCCGCTGGCTGTGGCCAGGCCCCGGCGCGGAGCAGGCGCTGGGCAGTACCTGCAGCCGCTCCTGCAGGCCGGGGCCCGCCTCGGCGGAGCTCGCCGGGGCGGCGGGGGAGGCGGCCTCGCCGGGGCCCTGCTCCGGCTCCTGGCTCAGCGGCTGGTACAGGTAGCCGCCGCCGCCTTGACCTTCTTCCTCTTCCTCCTCTTCCTCATCGCCGCTCCAGCCCGTCGCGCCGTCAGGAGCCTCCGGCGGCCCCGGTTCCTCAGGACATACCCGCTCCGGCCCCATGTTCCGCGCCACCGCCATCCACCGGGCGCGGCGCCGCCGCCCGGAAGCGGGGACGCGGAGCACTGTGGGTGCGGTAGTCCTGAGGCGGGGGACCACCGCCGCCGGAGGCCCCTTCGCTGGCCGCCATATCGTGCCTTGCTGCGGGGCCAGCGCAGCGGTGAGGCTGGGCGCCCTTGGCAGAGCAGAGCGGGCTGGGGAAGGCGGCGGCACCCCGAGGCAGCTCCCTGCCGCCCCGGCAGGGGAGGGTGCCTGCGGTCCCGGGCGGGGCGGCGCGGCGCGGCACAGGACTACAAATCCCAGGGAGTGGCGGGCGCAGTCTTTGGAGAGGGGCTCCCCTGCCGCCTTCCCGCCGCCAGGTATAGGGCTGGGGCTGAGCGGGACCAGCGGGCGGGGCGGTGGCGGTGGCCGGCGGGGAGGCTGGAGGTGCCGCCGAGCCGCGCTCTGAGGGCCGGGCACGGGGCTTGGGGCCGCCGTCCTCGCCTCCGGCGGGGAAGGCAAAGTAGGGTCCTCGGACGGCGATCGGAGGTGAGGGGCGGCCCTGAGGGGTCCGGGGCACGGGGAGGCAGTCAGACGGCCCCGCGCCTCCCCCGACGGCCGGCAGTCCCCGTCGGCGGCTGCCCGGCTGCTCTTCGCCCTGGGGTTACGGCCGCCTACCCCGCGCTCCATCCCCCCCAGCCTGTGCGACCTCTGTCCGTTGTCGGTTCCAGCCACGTTGGTAGGTTCGGGGTGTCACGGCGGGTCCTCCCTGGCCCCATCCGCCGAGGGGGCTGGGGCACTGAGGGAGCCTGCCCAGGGGGTGCGGGGCCTCCCGCACAGCCCGGCGAAGCGCGCTGCCGGGGGTCCCGGCCTTGAGGAGGCAACAGGTGCAGGGGAGGAAGACGGCGAGGCCTCGCCTGGGGCACGGAACGCTGCGTTAGCCATCCCCTCGGTTTTCCCGAATCCGCTTCCTCCCGAGCGCTGCCCTTGGCAGGGCAGAAGCAGCTTGACAGTAGGTAGAGGCCCGAACAAATTCCAGGTCGGGGAAGAGGGGGTCAAGGACCATCTCTGAAGCTCAGGCCTACTCTGTGGAGAAGCAGCGGTGGAGACGAGGTGAGGAAGAGGCAGAAGCTGGGCTTTCAGCAAAGCTAAGGCAGCAATGAGCAAAATACCAGGGCAGAAATAAAGAGGTGGTGGTGCTGTCTGCAGGGAGGGACATGGCAGTAAATCTCTGCCTGAACATAGTGTGTTCTGTGCTTCTCGTGTCTAACACAGGCTTCCAGCTCAGTCTCTGTTAACAAGCTCAGGGGCTGTTCTAGCACTGCCTAGTTTACCAGTGTCCAAGCTGCTGAATGTGCAAGCTTGCAGTTTCACACTGCCTTAGCATAAATAGTCAAAGCATCAGATAAATGTCAAGCATGAGTGAAGAAAGCGGGTGGTTCTCGTTCTATTTGTAACAGTAAGTTGGGTGTGCTTGAAATAGAACCGTCTATATGGACTGCTGCGAGCTGGCTGGACTATTTTAAGTGTTACTCAACCTTGTGGCCAGCATCTTTGGGGAGACAGGACTGGGGCAACCACAAGGTAGGTTTTGTTCTCCAGAGCTACTTTGCAGTGGCATTATGCTGCTGTGCTTGGGCTGGTGCTGTCAGTATGGTGGGGGGAGAACAGAGGGAGCCCTTGAAAGTGCAGGCTGCTTTCTGCTGAGTTTCTACTCCTTGCTGTAGGAGTAGACTGCAGCAAGATTAATCTGAGATGGCTCCAGGTTTCTTTCTCTGTGCATAGAGGCATGAGGCAGCTGAGTGAACTCTGTGCACAAAGTATATCCAGGGATATGTTTTTGTTCTAAGACTGTCATGGCTACTGTCTGCTGATAGTAACTCTCTATCTTGATTTAAATGCTTTCCTAGTTGTTAGTAGGAAAACAGAAAGTCTAAAGCAAATAGAGCAAACAGCTGAAAAATCTGAATGAAAATCTACAATCACTCTTGGTGGTTTTTTTTTTCCAAAATCTATTACATAGATCATTAGGGGTTGGAGGAGACTTCCAGGGGTCGTCAAGTCCAACCCTCCTCAAGCAGGATCATAAAGCCTAAAACAGGCTACATAGAAATGCACCCCACCGATTGTGGGAGCTGTGCTGGTGAGAAAGTGTTGAGTGATCTTTGTGGTGAATTCAGATGGCTGTGTGCTGTGCTGATAGATTCCTGTTAGGTGGAAGCTGGGTAGTTGGGATGAAGGTTGTTTCAGGCACTATGTGCAACAGCACAGCAAGAGATTTGGGAGTGTTGTCTATAGGTGCTTTACTTGAAGAATGTAGAGCTGATTTAAACTTTGATTGCTCCCTTGCTGGGTGAGTTGCTTCCTTCCCTTTGCTGGATACACAGATCATTAGGGGTTGGAAGGGACCTCCAGGGATCATCAAGTCCAACCCCGTACTCAGTGCTGACAAAGAACAAGAGAAATGTTGGAGGGTGTCCACCGCAGTTTCTCTGCCAATAGACTTGTGAACTTTGGAAAAGGGGCAATAGGTGTCAGCTGGAACATAGGAAGTTCCACATAAACATGAGAAGGAACTTCTTCCTGGTGAGGGTGCCAGAGCACTGGAAAGGGCTGCCCAGGTGGGTTGTGGAGTCTCCTTCTCTGGAGATGTTTAAAACCCACCTGGACATGTTCCTGTGCAACTGGATCTAGGGGATCCTGCTGTAGCAGGGGGACTGCACTAGATCTTTTGAGGTCCCTTCCCATCTCTAATGTTCTGTGATTCACGTCATCCCTCTCTGCAGTGACAGAGCCAGTCTGTGGTCACCCCATGGCTGTTGTTGCGCCACTTGATCTGCAAGTGTGTAACTGGGCTTGTAGTGCTGGGCGCAGTCAGTGGGGAGGGCATCAGGCGTTTCAGTGGGACCACAGCTTGTTATTTTGAGCACAACTTAATTTTAGCTTCACTGTGCTTGGTGGCACAGGAACAGCTCATTACTGCACTCGCTTCGTTTCCAGCATCATCACCATCAGGTAATTAAACAGTGGGAGAAGGGGAAGTGATTTTTAGAAATGTTCTTATTGCTGGGAGTTAATACCAAGACCTGCCAAGGTCTCAACCCAAATTTCTCTGCGTTCTCTGTGCTTGACTAACTCTGAGTAGATTGTGCCAGGCCAGGGAAAGAGGAACTTGTGCAGATTGCATGGCTGCTGCCTGTGTGAGTGCAGAATGATCTGTTAGCTTCTGGAGAGGTGAAGTGAGCAGCTGACACCTGCGTCCGTGAAAGCAAACTGTGTTGAACAGAATTAACTGCACCCTGGGCAAAGGAGACCCTGGGTGCACATGGTCAGGATGCTCAGCTTACTGGTTCTCTGTGAGAGAGAGGCTCACAGAGCTCCTCGACCTAAGGCAAGGGAGCATATGCTGGGCTAACAAAGCACATGGAATCTCAGTTTCTTTGGTTTGTTTCATCTAGAAAAGCTCTACCTGTATGAGAAACTTGCACTTCTTTTGATGGAGCTTTGTCTGTACGTGGTTGTAGAAGTGTTTGATATATGGTCTTATGTTTGCTGGGCTGTTGGGGCATGATTTCAGCTGGACATGCTGAATGAGTCAAGGGAGAGTCCTCCTGCCTTCAGCAAGTTTCTGTCGTGGGTGCAGATGAGCTGTGGACACTGCCCTAAAAGAGCTGCAGCCTTGGGGAGGAGAGGGGTGGCTCCGCAAAGAAGCGACACACACTTCACAGGCAGCTCAGTGTCTTCATGAATCCATGTAGAAGGCAACCCTGCTGGCTTTTGGCAGCCTGTGATTTAAATGATTCAAGCTTAAAGCCCTTCCTCTGATCCATAATGGATGTTGGTGTCACTTGCTGACCCTTTGAGTTGTGGCTGCCTGAGCTGCAGCCAGTGTCCTGCTGATTCTTCCATACAATTTGCTTCTATTTTATCAATATTTGTGTTCCACAGCCCGTGCCCTTGTTGCTTGTCCTTAATGAGAAATCACAGGATGTATTTTGCATAATTTAATATCCTACAGCTGAGGGAAATTGCTAGCAAGTAGTTTCATAGTGATTTTGCTGTTCCTTTCTCCCCGTGGTTTGCCCTGTGTGATCTTTGAAGAGTCACGCTGCCTGATACTACAGAGTCACAGATTTATGGAGGCAGTAGAAAGACCTCTGAGATCATCCAGCCCAGCCTATGACCTGATATCAAGTGCCTCTGTTTCAGAAGCTCTCTTAGGAATGAGGTTAGAAGGTGGTGTATTGTGACCTCATTTATATAATGGAAATTATAACAGGCAATCGAAATCTGAAATGAAACTTAACAGCCTGTAGAGTTCTAAGGGCAGAAAATAACTTTGTTGAGGTTTTTCAGAATCATGTTTTCCAAGCAATTTGATGTTTGCAGCTAGTGTGGAGAGGGGAGGTTTCCATGAGGAAAACTGGCGTTGGGGCAGAAGATTGCTGTCATGAAGTGATTTCCATAAAAGGCAGGAGAGAGGCTGCAACTGCCTGCAGAAAGCATGGGGAGGTCCTTAGAGTAGAGGGCTGTGGGGCCCTGCAGGGAGGAGGGGGTGCAGGACCTGAGCATGGCCAAAAAGGGGAGGACGAGTCCTTGTCAAAGCAGAGAAGACAACGTGTCAGTTCTGGTGTAGGACTGTGGCCTAAGAGGAAGGTGGAGGCTGGCTGCTTGTTTTTATTGCAGAGTAGAGAAGTGCGCTCAGGTTTGGAAAGAAACCTGGCGGCATGTTAAATCCCTTGTTTGCTTCGTGGGGCATCATCCTGCAAGGATGGCTTCATGCTTCCAACTGTTTTCTTTTCGTAAAGCAAAGTGAGGGTTTCTGTGTGCCCTGGGTCGGACGAGTGGGAGCCAGGGACTGTGCTGGCTAAGCTCTGTGCTTTGCTCTGAAGGGGTACCCCCAGCCTGAGCTAAGGTGAAATGCAGCCAGCTTCAACTTCATCACCCCCCACCACCATCATGGAGCATTAGGGATCAGAAGGGACCTTGAAAGATCATCCAGTCCAATCCCCCTGCCACAGCAGGATCACCCAGACCAAGTCACGCAGGAACGCATCCAGGTGGCTTTTAAACGTCTCCAGAGAAACCCAGAGGCTGTGTACAGCTGCTCTCTCCTGGCAAGAGCTGCTCTCTGGCCAGACCTTTCCCAGAAAGTGTGATTGTTGGAAACAGCATTGCGACATCATCAGCGGTTCCAGCCCTGCAATAGTCTGGGCCTTGAGCTGCTGACTTGCAGTTGATCAGATTAACTTCTTAGGAGATGCAAGGTTTGCTTCCTGCGTTCCTATGACAAATCTTAGCTCTTGCACTGATGAGACTCCTGTTGGAATGAAAGGACCAGTGTCACAGAATCACAGAACATTAGGGATTGGAAGGGACCCTGAAAGATCATCTAGTCCAGTCCCTCCACCGCAGCAGGATCACCTAGATCAAGTCGTGTGCTGCTCCTCAGCACGCTCCTTGAGTGAGCTCCCGAGGGTGAAGAAGGTGAGTACATAGGTACAACACCTGCCTTCTCCACCAGGCTGCTGTGCTTCTCTACCCCAGCAGGAACCAAGTGGAGAATTGGGAAGTAAGATCCATCCTCTTAATCTTCTAGGAGTGGGCTCAATCTGAAGGGTGATCCTTATGAGGAGAGGCTGAGGGAGCTGGGGCTCTTGAGCTTGGAAAAAAGGAGACTGAAAGGTGACCTCATTAATGTTGATAAATATGTGAAGGGTGGATGTCAGAAGGATGGAGCCAGGCTCTGCTCAGTGTCATCTAATGATAGGACGAGGGGCAATGGTTGTAAGCTGGAACAGAGGAGGTTCCACATCAGTATGGGAAGGAACTTCTTCCCAGTGAGGGTGACAGAGCACTGGAAGGGGCTGCCCAGGGGAGTCGTGGAGTCTCCTTCACTGGAGATGTTTAAAACCCTTCTGGATGTGTCCCTGTGTGACTTGGTCTAGGTGATCCTGCTGTGTCAGGGGGATTGGACTGGATGATCTTTGGAGGTCCCTTCCAATCCCTAGTGATTCTGTCAAGACCAGTTAAGCACCTTGAGGAGTATCTTACAGAATCACTTAACTGAAGGCAATTGGAAGGAAAAGACTGGTTAGATGTTTCTGTTCTAACTCGTGACTGAGGCAGGAAACACTTTTAGATATGTGAAGCTTTCGAAATAGCCTGAAAGGTGACTTTGGTCTCCATGGAAACTCATTATCCTGTAGCTTTGCAGAAGACTTCTACAAGCAATCCAGCCTGGCTTAAACAAACAAAACCCCAACATTATCCCCCCCAAAAAACCTCTCAACTTCCCCCCACCCCCTCAAAAAAACCCACCCCAAACCAAACTTGCTAGAATTTGAGGTGGATCCAGATATAGAGTGAGGCACAGCGTGTAGCAGAGTGGGGCTCTCCTTCTGGAGCAGCATGGCTGGATCAGAGCTTGATGTGCCTTGCTGGGTTGCTGACTATGGTTTAGGTTATGGTGGTTGCCACAGGGAGATGTGGCTTCACAGGAGGGATGCCTTGGGCTGTGCTCTTGGTTCCTGCTGCGCGCGTGGCCTGTCGCTGTGATGTTGGGAACAACTTGACAAAGAAACACACTTTTAAAGAAATGACTCAATTTTTGCTGAGGTTTAGGGGTTCTGGAATGAAGTGACTGGTTTCTAGATGCTTTTAAACTGTCTGTAGTATGTGTGGCTGGAGCTGAAAGTCTGAGCTCTGCTCTGTGCCAGGAGCTCGCTGAGGTGGCATCCCTGACTTGCTCCCTAGGTGAGGATAACGTGGGATGTGCAGGCAGGCAGGATGCTGCTGATGGGCCCTAGAGGAGCCCGTTTCTCAGCCCTGCTTCTGTTTGAAGGGCTGGGGAAGGCAAATGGGAGCAGAGCAGCAGAGTGTGCTGCCCCTTCTTGCTGCTCTCCAGCTACTTAAGAAACAGGAGGCAAGCTGACCTTGTGAAAACAAGGGATGGAGAAAATGTGGGGGAGTTTTAATCCTCATTCTGAGGCATCTGCAAATCACTTTGCCTTCAGACATTTAAAACCCACCTCGCCACATTCCTGTGTGACAGGGTCTAGGTGATCCTGCTGTGGCAGGGGGATTGGGCTGGATGATCTTTCAAGGTCTCCTCCAATCCCTAATGACTGAATCTAGGAGATCCTGCTGTGGCAGGGGGATTGGACTGGATGATCTTTCAAGGTCCCTTCCAACCCCTAATGACTGGATCTAGGAGATCCTGCTGTGGCAGGGGGATTGGACTGGATAGTCTTTCAAGGTCACTTCCAATCCCCAATGTTCTGTGATTCTGCAAATGCTAAAATGAGGTGTAAGGTGGGATCACACTCAGTCTCCAATAAGCTAGAACTAAGCATCAAAACCTTCTTGCTCTCTGCAACTACCTAAAAGGAGGTTGTAGTGAGGCTGGTGCTGCTCTCTTCTCCCAAATTATTAATGGTAAGATGAGAGGAAATGGCCTCAAGTTGCATCAGGGGAGGTTTGGATTGGCTCTTAGGAAGAAGTTCTTTGCTGAGAGAGTGGTTGGGCACTGGAACAGGCTGCCCAGGGAGGTGCTGGAGCCCCCATCCCTGGAGGTGTTTAAAAAGTGAGTAGCTAGAGCACTTGAGCTCGTGGTGTAGGGGTTAGGGAGCTGTTGGTGTGAGGGCTGGGCTTGCTGGTCCTGGAGGTCCTTTCCAGCCAGGATGATTCTATAGAAAAAGAGGTTTCTTTACTCTGTCTGAAGCACGGGTACTTCTTCTAATGGCTGGTTTTCAGCCTGTAGAAAACTGTTAAAGAATTGAACTGACCTGCTTTTCTAGAAGCACCCAGGCAGAACTGTGCTCCAGATTCTTAGAGGAGAATCTGTGCAAAAATCAGCTGCAGTGACTTAAGAGCTGATCTTAAGCCATCTGTCTGAAGCATAAAACATGTCAGTTCCTTAACTGAGTTATGAAGTTATCAAACCTTCAGTGATGCCTGCGTTTACTGTGAGAGACAAAGGCCTTGTTCTGCTCGTTAGCAGAGAGCTTTCCCCCCAGATTCCCTGTTCTCTCGTGTTTCGTTCAGCTCAAGTTGCTTGCTCAGGTTATGGAACCTGCCTTGCGTCTCCTTCCCAAGGGTGAAGCAAAACCATCTCCAGTTAGGAGGCCGATGAGTGGGGATACAGCAATGTGACCTTTGTAGTTGGCGTTCAAGGAAGATAGTAAGTCCTGCAAGATGGATGATGTTACTTGAGCGTTCTCCTTCTGTTACAGAGCCAGGGGACGTGGTGGTGGCCCGGAAAGCATGCGGCTGTGGCACTGGGGGCCCTGAAGATTGTCTGGCTTGCAGGGAGGAATGCTACGGTGGGCAGTGCACTTGGAAGGTGGGCCACGGAGAGTGAACCACGCAGCCGTGGCCGTCGGGCACAAAGTCTATTCCTTCGGCGGGTACTGCTCTGGAGAAGACTATGAAACTCTGCGGCAAATCGACGTCCACGTTTTTAATGCAGGTAAATGTCCGTGTGCTGCACGAAGGAGTGGCTTGCTAGCATCACAGAACGTTAGGGATTGGAAGGGACCTCCACGTATCATCCAGTCCAATCCCCCCACCACAGCAGGATCCCCTAGATCAAGTCGCACAGGAACATGTCCAGGCAGGTTTTAAACATCTCCAGAGAAGGAGACTCCAGGGGTCAGTTATTAGCTTTCTTGCCTGCTTCTGCTTCATGTGTTACACTCTGTAACCTGCTGTCTGACTCTAATGTCCAAAAACAGTTGTCAGGGTTGATGGGAGGCTCTTTCCTTGAGGCAGCCCAGTCCCCAGCCTCTGTACCCCGTCCTCAGAACTGGGGACAGGGTACAGAGGAGCTGTAGTGAGAAGATTACTGCGATAAGGAACTCACAAGAAGCAACCCCATAGCCAGTGGCTTGTTTTGTCCTTGTTCTTTGTGAACACACACTCAAGGAGGTTGCTAAGAGTTGACATTTAGCTGGTTCAGGTCCCCCTTTCAGTTCACAGCAGGTCACGCTCAGCTGCCTCGAGCATGGAATGGGTAGGGTGGGAGCCAGTAAAGGTTCTGGGTTCAGACTCCTGAGCTGTTTCCCCGTTGGAGCAGCTGACAACCGCTGCAAATGTGCTGGAGTCAGCAGAGCCACGTTGATAGGGTGAAGGCCTTCTCATTTCAGCAGCAGCTATCATGCAGTTTCACAGCAGGTCATAGAAAAGCATCTGGAGCTGAAGACTGTTGTGCAGCTCAGCCCTGTCTGTCAGGGGGCTGAACTGCAGCCATGCCTGTGCTGGGAAGGGCTGCATTTGTTGATTTTTTGTGTGAACTGAAGAGGTTACTGAGCTTTAATTTCCCTGAAATTAAGGAGTTGGTTGGAAAACTGCACAAATGCCTGGATGGATCCAGCTGGGTCCAAGAGCAGGGAATCAAGAACCACTTTTGCGGACTGGACAGCACGCTGAGCGCTCTCTGGACACACAGAATCACAGAACATGAGGGATTAGAAGGGATAAAACCAGTCTTGTCTGTAAGATGCAGTGAAATCTCTCCTTGGAATCAGACTGTGGAGGACACTGACTTGTGGAATAATGGAGAAAGGCATTGGTTACACAGAGCTGCCAAGGTGTCCTGTCCACAGCGTAGAGGGGAGTGTAGCTCAGAAACTTGGGAACAAAGGCATTCATCTGGATCTTAGGAAGAAGCTCTTTCCTGAGAGAGTGGTTGGGCACTGGAACAGGCTGCTCAGGGAGGTGGTGGAGTCCCCATCCCTGGAGGTGTTTAAAAACTGAGTAGCTGGAGCACTTGAGGCCATGGTCTGGGGTTCAGGAGCTGTTGGCATGAGGGCTGGACTTGAACATGCTGGAGGTCCTTTCCAGCCAGGATGATTCTGTGACCTTATTGTGACCTTCCAGTATCTGAAGGGGGCTACAAAAAGGCTGGGGAGGGGCTTTTTAGGATGTCAGGTAGCGACAGGACTAGGGGGAATGGAGCAAAGCTGGAGATGGGTAGATTGAGAGTGGATGTGAGGAGGAAGTTATTCACCATGAGAATGAAACATCACATCTAGCTTGACTTTAGCGTTGTCTGTTCTTCCTCAGTGCCCTTTCTACCTCTGGGGTAGGTGCTCACCTTTTCAGATGCCTGAGCCTTTTCCTTAATATTTCAGGGGAGCTGCAGACTGTTTTCTGCTGTGTTTTTGTGTTACCTTTGTGTTGAAAGCAAAACTGGAGGCTGTGTGTGTGGCAGAGGGAGGATGTCTGGATGCTGTTATGTAATGGCCATGTAACACTTGCACTGTTATTAAACCTGCTAATACCTGTTGACTGTTCTGGCTGCTGCTGAACATGCCATTCAGGCTGTCAGGAAGGAGAACTTGTAACCACAAGGAACCCCTATTGGTAACACAGGATTAGCAGGAAGAAGTCAGCTATAGATGAAGGTGAAGAAGTCAGAGTGCCTAAGCTAAAGCTTAAAACCAAACAAAAAGCAAACAAACCCTTCTCCTACCAAACTGTTGTGTTGCTGTGTTTAGACTGCAGTGCTGCAAGTTCAAATTAGGCCTTCGCGTGTGGTCGCCTGCATGTTGCTATAGTGAGTAATTCCTGTGCTGCACATTCTTCCAGCTTTGAGTCTCTCTAAAAATGCCTCTAGCCTGAAGTAGTGTCTTCGTTTGTTGTCACATCTGCACCTTTTTCTTTTCCCTGTTCTTCTTGGATGTGCATGTTGTGCCTTCACTCACAGTCTAGGATGAGCTAGAGTGGGGATCTCATCAGTGTGACTGAGGCAGAATAGAGCCTGTTTCTGTCCATAGAATCACAGGATCACGGAACGTTAGGGATTGGGAGGGACCTCAAAAGATCATCCAGTCCAGTCCCCCTGACACAGCAGGATCACCTAGACCAAGTCACACAGGAACATGTTCAGCCAGGTCTTAACCATCTCCAGAGAAGGAGACTCCACGACTCCCCTGGGCAGCCCCTTCCAGGGCTCTGTCACCCTCACTGGGAAGAAAGTCCTTCTAAAATGGATGTGGAACCTCCTGTGTTCCAGCTGACACCCAATGCCCCTTGTCCTATCATGAGGTGCCACTGAGCAGAGCCTGGCTCCATCCTTCTGACACCCACCCTTCACATTAATGAGTCACCCCTCAGTCTCCTTTCTTCCAAGCTCAAGAGACCCAGCTCCCTCAGCCTCTCCTCATCAGGGAGATGTTCTACTCCCTTTGTCATCTATGTAGCTCTGCACTGGGCTCTCTCCAGCAGTTCTGTGTCCTCTTGGAACTGAGGGGCCCAGAACTGGACACAAGATTCCAGATGTGGTCTCACCAGGGTGGAGTAGAGTGGGAGGAGAATCTCTCTCTCCATCACTGGAGATGTTCAAGGCCCGCCTGGGTGTGTTCCTGTGTGACTTGGTCTAGGTGATCCTGCTGTGTCAGGGGGATTGGACTGGATGATCTTTCGAGGTCCCTTCCAATCCGATCTATGATCCACCCCAGAGTCCTTTGATCTTCCAGTGCTTCCTGTAGTGAAAAACTGCTTCTGCATTCCTTAACAAGCTACTACTCAGTGTCAGACACAGCTTTGTTTTGCTGAAGGTGCAGACTGCTTCTGCACCTTGCCACAAGGGTAAAAAACATCATGCAGGATGGTTTAGTGACCCGTGACTAACACGACCTCAAACACTTATGCTTTCAGTGTCTCTGCGCTGGATCAAGCTCCCTCCAGTATGGACAAACAGCCGAGACCACGTGAGAGAGGTGCCCTACATGAGGTATGGGCACTCAGCAGTGCTCATAGATGACACCGTCTACATATGGGGTGGTCGCAATGACACTGAGGGAGCCTGCAACGTGCTCTACGCCTTTGATGTCAGTAAGTTCCCGCTTCTCCCTCCTCATCACAACTGCTCTTGATGAGACCTCCTCTCTGCCCCACCGCGCTGCTCCCCTGTGTGTTCTCCTCACTGTCTCTCTGATGCTCTGGAGGAAGTGGTGTTGCTGTTTCAGCAAGTGTCAACGGGAAGTGGGGTGGCCAGTAGTGCATCTAAACGCTTGACTCTAAAAGCCTTCAAATGTGAGCTTGTCTAATAGTTAAACTGGGTTTAATTATTGTATCAGTCTTGTGTGATCTCTGGTAGTGACTACAGCTGAAGTGTTCTCTTTGTACAGTGTCCTGAAGGTGACTGGAGGTTGCAGCAGGAAGGAGCTAGAGCTCCTGAGGGTTGTGTTTCAGGTGATCATAGAATCATTAGGGATTGGAAGGGACCCTGAAAGATCATCCAGTCCAATCCCCCTGCCACAGCAGGATCACTTCACTAGAGAAGTTATGGAATCAGAATCACTCGGGGATGGAAGGGACCNCCTGGACCTGCTGGCCACACTTCTGATGCAGCCCAGGATCCAGTTTGCCCTCTTGAGAGTGAGGAGTAAGACACAGTAGTCAGTGACAGGATGGCAAAATAAGGGAAGACATGAATCACATTAGACAGGCCTGAAGGATAAGCTCCTTGGACTTGCAGTTGGCTTCTCCACAGTGCTGCTCATCACCTGGAGAGAGCATGTCAGGAACTGGGTGGCAGGAGCATCGGGAAAGGAAAGGAGTGCGTCTGGGTTCTGAAGGTTCTGGAGGCAAGACCATCTTGCAAGGAGACTGCTTGCTCTGGTTCCCTTCTTTGCCAGGCAGTGTCACACAGGCTGGAGCTGCTGTCTAGGCACAGGGTTTCCCCTGGCGCATGCTGCTGGGAAGCTCCCAGTACATCTGTGCCTGTGCAGGGGCCTTGTAGTGGGAGCTGCCTGCCAGCTCTAGCTCTTTAGTGGTGAGTGAAAATGAACAGAAAGGCCAGATGTCAGCCCTGGTCCAAACCCTCTGTAGCTGGCTGTACATGCTGTGCCTGTCTCCTGCTAATCCTGGGAAGCGAGCCTGGCAGTTGCAGTCCTGTCCGTGGTGTAAGTTCCACTGTGGGTGTCACATCAGGCTGAATAAAGCAATTTTGTCCCCTGAGGTGCAGAGCAGCTGGGGAGTCAAGGTCTTTTTCCATCTCCAAACTGGTTGAGCTCTTGCAGCTACGTTGTGACTGGGCTCAGAAGCAGCCTGGTGAAAGAAAGGAACTCTAGCCGCTGCAGCTTTTGCACTAGAGGCTGTCCAGGGAATCTCTTGACCTTGTAAGACCCTGTGTGTGATTCCAGCTGGAGCCTAGGTGGATAGTTGTGGCTGCAGGCCAAGCTGAGAGAAACCATCCTCATGAACAACGTTGCTTTGGCTCCAGTGTCACCACTTCCTGAAATAAGCACTGTTCTTGGCAGCTTGCAGCAGGTAGGGAGGTTGTCTGCTGCTGCCTCGAGGCTTATCTGTGCCTCTCTGGGCTCTTGGGACAGGTGCCTGCTTCTGCTTGGCAGTGAATCACTGGCTTGGCTCTGTGTTTCTCTGGCATCAAGGACAGCCCTGGCTGTATTTAAAGTTCTCCCCCTAAATCAAGCCAGCCACTGGATTGCACAGGCTAGCGGGCTGAATCTGGCTGGTGCAGGCTGACGGTGAGCAGTGTGAAGGAGATCTTGAAGAGGGGATGAGAATGTAACAAGAGGAGCAGATAAGATAGGAAGGGCAGTGCTGCAGAGGCAGGAGTTGTACAGTAGCCCTGTTGACATGCTGAGCTTGTGGTTAAGACTTCTGCCCCTTGGAGAGTCACTCAGCATCTGCACACCATGAGATGCTTAGCAGCTCATGCAGCATCACTGCTGCGTTGTGACTGAGCCTGTAATTGCCGAGTTGATGAGTGACTCACAAGTAGGCTTTGCAAAAGATTAAGTAGAAAGGACATTGCTCAAGCAGTGCTTTACTGCTCAACACTTAAAACATGAGCTCTTTGTGAGGTTGGGCAGAGCCAGGAGCTGAGGCCTCTGTCACTGTGCCCCGCTGTGGAGGCTCAGGTAGGTAGCCTTGCCTGAAGAAGCTTGTAGCTTCTCTGAAGAAGCAGGTGCTGTGTGTGGAAGACAGAAGGATTCCTCTCTTTAGAAATGAGGAACATCAATAAAGAGCTGTCCCATCTCAACATTACTGTCTCTTCTTAGCATTGCCCCCCGTTCTGTTTCAGACACGCACAAGTGGTTCACGCCAAAGGTGTCTGGAATGGTCCCAGGAGCAAGAGATGGGCACTCGGCGTGCGTCCTGGCGAAAAGCATGTTTATCTTTGGAGGCTACGAACAGCTGGTGAGTAGTTTCTGTGACTGGTGATCCCTCCAACAGGAGGCTGGACGTTGGTAGAGGCAGGATACGGGGGCTATTTGTGTCTGTCATTGCTTTCATGTTATAACTCAGCAGAGTTATGTCATTAATTACACAGGTTATACATAGATCATTAGGGGTTGGAAGGGACCTCCAGGGGTCATCAAGTCCAACCCTCTTGCTTGAGCAGGATCATAAAACCTAAGATAGGTCACACAGGAACGCATGCAGGCAGATCTTAAAAATCTTTAGAGAAGGAGGCTCCACAACCTCCCTGGGCAGCCCCTTCCAGTGCTCTGGCACCCTGACAGTAAAGTCATTTTTCTCATACTGAGATGGAACTTCTGTGCTCCAACTGACACCCGCTACCCCTTTGTCCTATCACAGTGGAAAGAGACTGTCTCTTTCTTCTTGGCACCCAGCCCTCATGGATTTACAGACAGTGATTAAGTCCTCGTAACCTTCTCCTCTCCAAGCTGAAAAGTCCCAGGTCTCTCAGTCTCCCCTCATAAAGGAAGTGATCCAGTCTCCTAATCATCCTCGTGGCCTTCCGTTGAACTCTCTCAATCAAGCCTCTATCCCTCTTGAACCAGGGAGGGCAGAACTGGAGACAATACTTCAGATGTGGCCTCACTAGGGCTGGGAAGAGAGGGAGAAGGACCCTCTCTTATTGTTTTGTAGAGAAGATGGCTGGGAAAAGACACTTTAAAAATGGTGGGTTTTTTTAATTTCCCCAAAACATTTAGATATGGATTGGTAAAAATACAATTCTTTTAAATATAATTGCTTGTGGCTCATTTCTCAACCATATTTAGGTGGATAAATATATCACATTTTAAATATATATATTTTTTATTACATTTATTTTACTTGATCTGAGAAACGAACCAGAAAAAAATCACTTTCCAGTTCGTGCAGCAGTGATGTGAGTTTCTGTCTGGTGTGTGTTCCCTGTATTCAGCTCTCACAGAGTGTGGTGCTGATCCCCCCCAGCAAATACTTGTGGAGAACACCTTGTTGAGAACTTCCTACTGAGAACACCTTGAGCAAAGGTCATCCTGCACTAGCTGTCAGTGTGGTTAATGCTCCTTTGGGTAAATCCTTGTGCTCTGAACTTAAGAAGTGGGTAACTATCCCTTCAGCCTAACACCAGGTTCCAGAGAAAGCTGTGCAAAGTCACCTCTGTTCCTCTGGAAAAAGGCTGGGGATCTGTTGCAGCAGCCCTGGGGTTAATTTGCCTTTTCTAAGGGCAACAGCGTGACAAATCTTGGTTACAGCCACAGGATCAGTTCAAATGTGGCTTGTCTTTAATCAAGAGCAAACAAGCCTGTAGCTTGTCTGTAGCCAGTTTGACCTTCCGCACTCTGCACGGAGCAGAGGCAGGGTTCTGCTGTGGGTGTCTGTGTGCAGGACAGATTTTGGGGGGAGGAATTGGATAAATGGGAAAGCTGCAGGGAGAGATCATAGAATCATTAGGGACCTCGAAAGATCATCCAGTCCAATCCCCCTGCCACAGCAGGATCACCTAGACCAAGTCACACAGGAACACATCCAGGCAGGTTGATGGGACATCTTTGAGGAGAAACAGGCTTGGCCTCCCTCTCATTAAGTGCTAAGTGTGCTGCCTGCCCTGATGTTTTGATGCAAGTGCCACGTCCCCAAAAGGGTGCCCCAGATTCTTCCTGGGGATCATCCTTCCTAGGGCTGGATGTGACCAGGCTTCTCAATCCATTTTGTGACCAGGCTGCCCTGCTGTCTTCCAGGCTGACTGCTTTTCGAACGACATCCATAAATTGGACACCACAAACATGATGTGGACCTTAATCTCTGCTAAGGTCAGTGTCTGCTTTTCGCTCTGGTTTGTGGGCAAAGTCACCACTCTGCTGTTCTCTGGGGTAGCTGTCCACACGTGGCTCACAACTTCTGTGTAGTGTGACTGGCATCTGCAGAAGTAGTTCTCCAGGAGAAGGCAGCTGCCCCAAGCTGCCCATCAAGATGTGTCATCTCCCTGAGTAAACAGCTTGCTTTATCTTACTGGGTTTACCCTGTCCCTGCAGGGCACACCAGCTCGTTGGAGAGACTTCCATTCAGCTACGATCATTGGAACGAAGATGTACGTGTTTGGCGGCAGAGCAGATCGGTTTGGGCCGTTTCACTCCAACAACGAGATCTACTGTAACCGCATTAAAGTCTTTGATACCGAAACAAACACCTGGCTTGACTCCCCTCAAACTCCAGTGCTTCCAGAAGGCCGGCGCAGCCACTCAGCATGTGAGTATGGGTCTGCAGAAGAAATCATAGACTCATCATGGCTTGGAAAGGTCCTCCGGGACCAAGTCCAGCCCTCATCCCAACAGCTCCCTAACCCTGACACCACGGGCTCAACTGCTCTAGCTACTCAGTTTTTAAACACCTCTGGGATGGGAACTCCACTGGGCAGCCTGCTCCAGTGCCCAACCACTGTCTCAGGAAAGAACTTCTTCCTAAAAGCCAATCTAAACCTCCTCTGATGCAACTTGAGGCCATTTCCTCTTCTCCTCTCATTAGTAATTTTGGAGAAGAGACCAGCATCAGCCTTGCTACAACCTCCTTTGAGGTAGCTGTGGAGAGCAAGGAGGTCTCCCCTCAACCTCCTCTTCTCTAGACTCAATAACCCCAGTTCCCTCAGCTGTTCTTCACAGGGCCTGTTTTCCAGCCCTCTTCCCAGCCTTGTTGCCCTTCTCTGGACCAGCTCCAGCACCTCAATGTGGCACCCAAAAATGGACCCAGTACTGAAGCTGTGGTCTCATGAGTGCAGAGGCACCATCACCTCTCCACTCCTGCTGCTTACACTGTTCCTGGTCCAGGTCAGAATGCCGTTGGCCTTCTTGGCCACCTGGGCACACTGCTGGAAGCTCCTATCTGCCTCAGAAAGGGCATCTGATCCGTTGGATGTGTGTTAGCAAGGGGTGCACAGTCTGGCTTCTGTGGAAAGCTGCTGCCCCCGAAAAAGCCTCACGTGCAGCTCACACCCCTTTGCTTTGTGCTCGATGTGGGGACGAGGACCCGCTGTGGTGACACGTGGCTGCCTGTGCTTACTCCCCACAGTCAGCTACAACGGGGAGCTGTATGTGTTTGGTGGATACAACGCACGCCTGAACAGACACTTCCACGACCTCTGGAAATTCAATCCAGGTATTTATGCCTTTAGCTCGCTGTGGTGGCAGGAATCAAGACCCTCAAGTGCGTGAATGCTCAGTACTCTTCAAGGGCTAGCAGCCAGCCCTTCTGACAGCATTGCTGCTCCTGGTTGTTTCCAAATCTCAGCTTAAAAGTGGAAAAGGAAGTATTGCTGAAAGACAGAGCTAATCAGATGGCAAAACTGTGTCTTGTTCTGAAGCAACCAGAGGTATTGGCAGAACAGATACAGGGAAGTGAGATGGGGTTAGGGGAGCAAGAGACTTTAGCTGGGGAAACTACTCAGCTTAAGCTGATAACACTCTTGGATGCCAGATCAGGCAGAACTTCAGCTGATCTTCACCTGATACTGGCACTGCCAGTCACCTGTGAGCTGTTCTGGACTCCTGAGGCATATTTTTCAGGCCATTAGGCTGATTTTGTTTGCTAATTGCTTTGCATAGTGAGGTTATGCAACAGCAGCCAGCTTCCTGCTCCCCAGGCTCATCTCTGAGCTAGTGTGAGAGCCTGTGAAGGTTTCAGTGCTGTGCGTTAGTGATTAATCACCCCCCACAATCCCTGCCACGGAGAACACCGATGACAAGGCTCCTGTCTTCACGTAGTTCAGTTCCACATGCTCCCCACCCTCAACTGGACTGTCTCAGCTCCTGCTGCCTCCACTGTGGCTGCCAGCAGATGGAGCTTGGTTCCTGCCTCTCTCTCTGGATCCAGACGGCAGCAGGGTGCTGGAGGACAGGCAGCCTTCCTGGCAGCTCCTGGAGCTTTGCCCTGTGCAGCACTCTTGTGATGTCCAACCTGCTGCTGTGGCAGCCCTCATGCTCAGGCTGTGCAAACAAAAGGCCTAAACCTGCAGCTCTTGGCTCAGAAGGCAGAGCTCCAGGGCTGCGTGTGGCATCGAAGCGATGCTTCAGTAACAGGCTCATGGAAGTGCAGAGTTTTACCAGTGCTCAGAAGAAGAGGTTGACAGAGGGTGTGGGTGTTGGCTGGTTGGTGTCTGTGAAGCAGTGGGCCTGCATTTTTGCTGTTTTAAATCCATAAACAGGCTCTTGTGACAAGCTGATGCTCTCTTTCCCACCCCTTAGTTTCTCTTTCCTGGAGGAAAATTGAGCCCAAAGGGAAAGGTCCGTGCCCTCGACGCCGGCAGTGCTGCTGCAGAGTGGGGGACAAAATCATTCTCTTTGGAGGCACCAGGTGAGTTGTGTGGGGTGACTCAGGGAGAGGGTTTGACGTTCCCTTCAGCACAGCGTCCCTCTGTGCTCTCCTCTCCCATTGTGTAGTTGTCAGGTGTGCTTCAGAGTGTTGTGGCCACTGTCCATCTGCCTTACAAGAGTAAGAAATCCTTTAGATCGGTGCTTCTCTAGGAGTAAAGGCCAGTCAGGAGAGCGAGGATGTCCTGTGAAGCATGTGGTGACAGACCTTCTTGTACAAGCAGAGGCAGAACTATCACAGAATCACTCTGGTTGGAAAAGACCCCTGGGAGCATCAAGTCTAACCATCTACTCCTCCTTACAAGTTCACCCCAAAACCACACCCCTCCATACCCCATCCAAATGATCTTTACACACATCTAGGGAAGGCAACTCAGCCACCTCCCTGGGAAGCCTATTCCATGGCTACATTCCTGTGTAACATGCTGTCCAGGAGGGGTTGAGCAGTGGTCAAGCTTGTGAAAGGGGTGGTGGGGAGTGGGGAGGAGACCCTGCCATCAGACAGATGCATATCCCAGTTGCTGTGCTGTGGCAGACCTCTGACATCCTACCCTGCCTGCTGCCCACCAGACTTTCTTTCATTGGCAACTGTGGTGTCTGCCAAGCTGCAGTGGGATGTTGGCTCCTTTGGGAGCTGTCTGAGGAGCCCCTGCACACAACTAGGCAACGTTCCTGTCTGTGCCAGGACTAAGTTTCCATTCACAAGAAGGACCTGGTGTTAAGGATTTAGCTGTCAAACACTGGAAGTGATACTGTCAGGCTGCAGGGCAGCTGGATGTGCCCAAGAGCCTTTACAGCTGCCTAAAGGAAGTTGCCCGTCACCAAGACACACTGTGCTGTCTAGAATGTTCTGGAGCACAGGCCTGTTTGACAGCATCTACCACACTGAGACCTCTGAAAGGTTTTCAGTCCTCCACACGGTTTGGAAAGCTTTGGGGCTTTCTCTGGAACCCTGGCAGTGGCTTTTTGGGGTTATTTCTTAAGACAAGATGGGACAGAGGACAAGACAGGGCAGGTTCTGCTGATGGACTGACAATACCAGCATGTGATAGGAACTTTAGGGTGTGTGCTTAGTTGCAGGATGCCTGTGCAGGTATGAGGGGGTGCTTAGGATAGGTGAGGTACGCAGAGGTGCTGAGTTTATCCAGTCTTCCTTCCCTTGGTGGGGCTTGAGGACAGTTTTGGATGCTCTCAGACACTGCATCGTGGGTCTGTGTTACAGCAGCAGCTTAACTTTGATGTTAAACGTAGGCACTCCCAGGAAATGCTAGCAAACCACAACAAATCCGACACCTCCTTTTGGGAGTTCAGTCCTCCTCTGTCAGGCAACGCAGCAGCACCTTGTCTTCTCCACCAAATGACTTGTTCCTTAATCCAGGCACAACCTCAGTGCAGGCCAGTCCCTTAGCAATAGCTTGGGGTAGGATGAGCTGCTGGCAGCCAGGAATGCAGCCTGCTTGGGCTGGGGAGGGGAGAGATGGGGGGGTGAGCACTGTGCTCACTTCCTGTAGGGGTTATCAGGTGTATTCTGGAGCTGCCTGGAGAGATAAGAAGTTTTCCAGGAAGTAGTTGTAACAGAGAACTCCCTGTGGTCTGCCTCCTGACCTGTGCTCCCCTGCCCGGGAAGGGGGAGGGCGAGTGCGTAGTGTGGGGTCCAGCAGGGCTCTGTGGAGGATAAGCCAGCAGGCTTAGCTTGCTAGGCAGCAGCACCAGGGATTCCTTTGTTTCCTGCCTGCCCTTAAAGGAGTCACAGACCCTGTAGTCTGGTTGAGAGGCGCTTGTGCAGGCTGCCTGCTCCTGTGGCATCCAAACACCTCGAAGCTCTGTAGCACTAAGCTCACCTAGAGCTCATCCACAGGGCAGAGCGAATGCTATAAAGCACAATTTGACTGAACAGATGGCAGGTTTAGCTTGAGGCTCTGTTTTCACTGACAAGGCTCTGGTGAGGGAGTAGGGGCTCTCTCTAGGTGTTTGCAGAGCCCCAAGTGTTTGCGCCAAGTTGCCATGTGGCCAGAATGAGCTGGATAAAGGGTGCCCTGCACCCAACTGTCTGGGAGTTGAGGCTCTCCTGGTCTTGAACTCCAGACTTCCCATAGCTGCCAGCAGTTCTGTGATTAAAACTGCAGACAGGGTGCCTGCTGGCTTTCCTTTGAAAGACAAGGGATGGTCTACAGTTTCCTGTGACGTGGATGTGAGATTAGATTGTGGCAGGGTAAGCACGCAGGGGTGGAATTAAAAGGGTTCTTTCCTGTATCCGGGCAGATGGGACCCATCAGCAGCAGCCTGGTCTAGGGTGGGGGTGTCCCAGCCTGCTGGGGGGGTTGGAACTGGATGATCAGGTGGTCCCTTCCAACCCTGAGCGATTCTGATTCTGTAACTTCTCCAGTGAAGTGATCCTGCTGTGGCAGGGGGCTTGGACTAGATGATCTTTCGGGTCCCTTCCAATCCCTAATGATTCTATGATTCTAGGTCTTCTCTGCCAGCAGTGAGCTGTGCCCTGCAGTCTGTTATGGGGTTATGGAAACCCTGTGGGGGGAAATTACTGTCTCATGTCCTGGGAGGTGTGAGGCTTCGGGGTCATAGGTGGGTGAGCTTCGGGGTCATAAGCTGAGAAGTCACTGCATGAGGTCTCAGTTAAGCAGTGAGGTCACACTAAATCATCTTGACACAAAGCAAAGCAGGACTTAAAACACCTTTCTTTCCTTTCAAAGTCTTAAAAACCCCATCAGCCATAGGTTCCAGCACTGACTGGTCTCTCTGTCTTCAGAGGTGCATGACCTCTCAGGTGCTTTGGCTGCTACATCAAGACTGCAAAGACAGGAAACCGTACGTGAGGTTGTCTGTTCCCTAGAAGTCCCAAAAGCCAGAGCTTCTCCTTTCGGGTCCCAGCATTAGGGACTGGAAGGGACCTTGAAACATCATCCAGTCTAATCCCCCTGCAACAGCAGGACCACCTAGACCAAGTCGCACAGGAACATGTCCAGGTGGGTTTTAAACATCTCCAGAGAAGGAGACTCCACAACCCCCCCGGGCAGCCCCTTCCAGTAGTGTTTGAGGTCATCAGATGGGAGTATCAACAAATTGTGATGGGTTTAAAATGACTGCTGCACTCCTCAGTGCCTGACACACACTCTTCTGAAATGCCACCCCCATCCTGGCACAATGAAGAAGCTGCAGCTGGACTCCACAGTGATTCCAGAGCGAGACAGAAACGTCTGTGCTTGTGCAGATACTTCCTAGCTGCTTTCTCTACACTTTTCTTACAGCATCTTAATGGCCCTGCTGAAATAATTGCAGATCTTAACCACGTGAGAACTTGAAACAGCATGTGGCTAGGCAGAGTCTCTTTGAAACCTTGTGCTGTTGTGCTTGGCACACATCTTCAGCTCGTGCAACAGAACCTAGAAGCAGTTCAGCTGCTGGAGCAGTCAGAGGATGCGAGCAAATAAAATGGGATGTTTTCCTGGCTGCAGGTCGCTAACCTGTTGGCTTTTGCTGGAGAGTTTGAGCTAATGCAGCAGCTACCTGTGTCTGTTGTAGACAAAGACCAAATGCCTGTCCCGTGCTGTACTTCCCACTGCATGTCTTCCCTTGGCTGTGAGGTGAAGCTGGCCTGAGGTCCATAAAGACATATTGTGGGGCTGTGTCATGTTTACCCTACGGGCTGTTTGGGGCCAGGGAGGGATAAACTGACTCCTGCCCACCCAGGCAGTTTGATCTGGATTTCCTAGCATGTTCCTAGAAGAGCCTTCCATGTCAGTACTGCTGTGAAGCTGGTGTGTTGGGCTGCCCAGCTGATGCTGCTCTGGCCTTGCTTGCTGTGAAGCAGCCCATAAGGCCTGTTTGTCACGCAGGGTGAAGCAGATGCTTGTGCAAGCAGTGTCTGTCTGCTTGCAGTGCTGATGGAACATCCCTTCTCCAGCCTGCTCTGAGTCATCCTCAGCCTCATCCCTGGGCTCAGGGAGCTCCTTGCAGAGTTAAATCCACTGAAATTGCTGAGCAACAGAGCCCTCAGCTCTGGAGGCAGCTGTTTGCCAGCACCCTCCTCATGTCCTGGGTATCACAGTTGCTCAGCTGCTAGCCAGCGGTTTGAGAGGCACCTGGGGAAGGAGTGTGAAACCAGGCACAGGCTGGTGAGTGCTCCAGAACAGGAAAAGGATGTTCCCTGCAGGATGGGACCTGTGTTTGGAGACGTGGAGAAGTAACGGTATCGCTGGTTGTTTGCAGGGCAGACTCCCCCTAATTAGCAAAATGCTTGGGAGCCAGAAGCAAAAACAAGGAGGGCTAATTCACCACTCCTGCTGACAGGCACAAGACAGCTCGGGGAAGTCACTAACATTTGATAACAAAACCCCATTTCCCAGTGCAAGCAACCCAGCCACAGCAAAACAAGAGGGAGGGAGAGTAAAAGCACTGAAGTACTTTTCAAACCTCTGCTCTGAAACCTGCCTTCCTTCAGAGAAGAAACAGGCAGTAACATAGTGACACCCCCCCACCTTCAGAGAGACAGGCTGTCAGTCACTCCTCCATCCAGCACAGAGGTGCTCGTGTGAGCTTGTGGTCCCTCCATCTGCTCCAGCGTGCAACCCAGAAGCCCTTGAAAACGTGTTTTTTCACCCAAATATTCTCATCTGTAGAGGCACTGATTGCCCGAGTCAGAGGTGGGTTCTGCTCAGAGAGGGAGCAGCTGGAGTTCTAGTGCTTTTTCTCTCTTCCTGAAACTTACAGGAGCTCTGCTGGCCCTTACTCCAACTACCAAAACCCTTCACGGAGCAAACCACAACACAGGCAGGGGAAGGGAAGGGAAGGCTCACAGCTGAGATTGTTGTGGCCACGCATGAGGAGGAAGCCATTCCCTGATGTGGCTTGCAGAGGAGATGCTGTGTGCTTCCACCCCTTGGCTCTGTGCAGTTCTGTGGGGAGCTGGGAGAGTGGTGGCTTTGAGTGCTGCTGGGGAAGTAGGAGGACAGGAGGGATCGGAGAGCCTCTGCACGGGGTAGGCAGGTCAGGAACATTCCTGGACTTGCTCAGCCCTTGGGGACCCCAAGTTGTGTGCTGTGCAGTGGTTTTGGCACTGACTAACGTACTTTGCTTGCCTTCTCCAGCCCCTCTCCAGAGGAGGGAATGGGTGATGAATTCGACCTGATGGATCACTCAGACCTCTACATCCTCGACTTCAGTACGTGAGCACTCCCTGCCCAGCTTGTACCTCTCACCAGAAGGTGCCCTGTGAACAGGCCCTGCTGTGAAGTGCGATACTCATGTCGTCAGTGGCTCCGTGACTTCCTCTTGGAGTCATGCAGCTTAAGGCAGACCAGCCAGAGATACAGCTGCATTTACAGGCCTGAGCTGGGCTCATGGCTTCTCCTTCACACAGGCTTCTTGAGGCACCACAAAGAGCTGGTCTAGCCTGTCGCTGGTGTGCGCCCTGCCTTGTCTCTCAGACAGCTGGCCAGGGTGCTCTGTCCTGTTTCCTGTAGCTGCCTGGTAGCTGGATCCCCCACAGTGCCCAGACAGGACTGCTGTGGCTACCTGCCACTAACTGTTGGACTTCTGTGGTTCTTAAAAAGGTTGGGTTGGATGATCTTGAAGGTCTCTTGCAGACAAAACTAGTCTGTGATTCTAAGTGCCCTCTTTCCGCAGGCCCCAGTCTGAAGACGCTGTGTAAGCTAGCGGTGATTCAGTACAGCCTGGACCAGTCCTGCCTTCCCCACGACATCAGGTACTGCAGGCCTGGCCCCATGGGTGCTGCCTGTCCTTGGGATGCTCCAGCCTTGGCTGAGGGCTGACAGGGACCCTGTTGTGCGCTGTGCAGCTTCAGGGCAGGCTGGGGTGGAGACTACAGCTGAGCCTGATGCGCAGCAGAGCGGTTCCAGCCCCGGGCATGGTGCTTGTGCTGTCTCTCAGTGCCTCCTCTTGGTGTGTTACAGATGGGAGCTCTCTGCCATGACAACAAACAGCACCATCAGCCGCCCCATCGTCTCATCACAAGGCTAATGCCACCTCGTCCTTCTACCACTTTGCCCTCGCCCTTCTACACACTGACCTCTTGTTCTACTGCCTGCATGAGTTTTTAGCCTTTTCAAGCAAGGAACATGCAAGCTCACTTTGTGTTGCCCTAGTCAGGCCTCCCTCTGCCCTCAGCATGCTTTGGGCAGCATGAGTGTGCAGGCAGAGCAGGTTGCTGGGGAAGAAATGTACTCTCCCCAGCATCATGACTGTGAACTTCCCTCTTTGCTGATGGCTCCAGCATCTCCTGCCTTCCTTCCTCTTGCCTGTGGAGCTGCATCTGTGCAGGCCTTGGTCCCCAGCCACTTTCCAAGCGTCTGAATCGCCTCCTACCACCAGCCATGGCCTTGGGGTTGGCCTTGGACTATGAACTGTTCCTGCACTGTTTTGAGAGAGCTCTTGAGGGACCTCTGTGCCTGCATCTGCCAGCGTTGACCAGCTTCCTGGCACTGGATAGCAGGCCCCAACTCCCTGCTGTGGGGACCTGGACCTTGCTGGACTCTTTGCTCAGCTCCCATTGTACAACAGCAACTGGGGGAAGTTTTATAAACACTGAAGCAGATGTGGTTTCTGCTGCTCTGTGTGTCCTAGCAGACAAATGGAGGGCAAAGGGTGCTGTGGCTGGTGTAGGAGAAGGGGGAGCTGGGTCCCTCACAGCAGTCCTGCCCTGCCCTGCACCTGCCTCCTGACCACAGCTGTGCTGCCCTGTGAAGATGGTGCATGTCTCCTGCGCTGCAGATGGGTGCCCCACAGCTCCCTGCCCCAGAGAGAGAGATGGATGAGTGTCTGGGGCAGCCTTTCCAGAGGGCTGTGCCTGGGCTCCTTCCCGTGGAGGTGAGGAGTCTGATGTGAGGAGGATCTCTGGTGGTAACTGCAGCAGTCTAGTGTGGGAAAGCTAGGGAAGTGCTCAGGGTGTTCCCTGGGGTGTAAAGTCACAGATCAGCCCAGAGAGGGTGGCTTTGTGCCAGCAGTGGTGGCAGAGGGCCAGCCCATCTGGATGGCGCGTAGCCAGCATCAAGTGCTGCTCACTCAGCAGCACAAGGTTGCAGAGGTGCCCGGGATCCTCAGCCTGTGGGAGGGTAGCCAACACAGAAGTGACAGCAGCCTGGAGTGGTGTGAGAGCAGGGAAAGCCCTGTGGCAAGAGAACAGAAAGCTGCACAATTGTGACAAGAGCTTGTCTTTCATGTGCTGGCAGCACCTTGCTGTGGTGGGTGATGAACATCAGTGGCAGGGCTGGGGCCTGAAAGGAGCCACAATGTGCTGACAGCATGTCTGGCACAACTGTCCTGGGCTCCTCTGGGGTGGTCCTTGGCACCTGCAGGATACCTGTGAGGACTCGGTATCTCTCATGTGTTGTCCAGCAGCTCCAGTTCCCCTTCCAGTTCAACCAACCTCTTCAGCCACAGGCTATGTCATGACACGTTGGGGTTTCTTCTGTTGCATCTACTTCCCCAGCACTGAATCACCAAGTTTATCCTTCCTGTAGGGTGCCAGGCACTAAACCACCCAAAGGCTCTCCAGAATGTTTCTGGTTCTATCAGCAGGGCTTCTCTGGGGAGAATCACAGCCGCGGGGGCATCGCATGGAGACTACAAGCCCTAAAAAGGCTCAGTGCCCCACACCAGCTGCCTTTAGGACAGCAACCCTTTCGTGGGAGAGAGCTCAGCAGGGATAGGGTCACAGGCACCTCATTCCCCTTCAAGGGTTTCTTAAGTGTCAGGGGCACTGCCCTCCCTTTGCCAGGACCTTGCTGTGGACCTGGTGATGGGACAAAGCTCACCACCTTGGTCTGGGTGCCTGTACTACACTTAGTATTACCAGCTTCCTCTCCCAGCACCCAGCTTAGCCATCAGTAATGCTGGGGAGCAGTTGCTGGGCAGGTGGACGAGCCACAGGCCTTCAGCCCATCATGGCTCTTCTGCTGAGCTGGCAACTGCGGGCCAGGAGCTGAGCAGACGCCTGCCCCACAGGGGAATCCCTGTGTTACCTTCTCCATCGTCATCACCCCCTCCTGAGCAGCCAGTTTGCTTTAAAAGACCTTGGCTTCCTTTTATTGCTTCCCCTCTCAGATTGCAGCCGGCTGTGAGGACTATTTTTAGCAGCCGGACTTCTAAAAATAGCCCAGAGCTGTTTGGAGTTGCGTCATGAGAGGTACCGCTCTCCATGAGTGGCTTGGCCCCTGCACCCCAGGAGGGTACAAAAAGGGGCTGGGAGCAGCGGGGTCAGCAGGTTCAGACACAGCCAGAGGCAAAGGAGCCACTGCAAGGCTTCAGGCATCCTAGTGCCAGCACCATGACCATCTTCTGCACTCACTGCCACAGGCCGCTGCAGGCTGAGATGAGCTGCCTGGCCAGGAGGGGCAAGCAGGCGCCCAGTGCCTTGAAGCCATTCAGGTGAGCTGCCTCCCACCTAGGACTCCTAGCTGGAGAGACCCCCCCTCAGGCCAGACTGCAGAGGGCCCAATGGCCCTTGCAAGGGGCTGGCACAACCTGGGGACAATGGGGCTGTCAGCTGGTGCATGGGGAGGAGGTGTGGGAGGGTGGAGGGGCAGGGGGATTTCAGACAGTTGAAGGATAAAGATAGATGCAACGGGCTGTGCTCACATTCTGACACTGGATGAAGATTCCATCCTTGTGGGGTTTGGTGGAGAGCTCATGTAATTTGGGCTTACCCCCAGAACACAAGCCATGCTGGCTCACAGCAAGAGAGGCACCAGCTGTGCCAGCAGTGTGCCCTCTGGGGTAGCTGTGAGCATCTCTGCTTTACCTAAACCACCACTAAGAGTTTGCTCTCCTGGAGGCCGCTGGCTCAGCACCGAGCCTCTCTAGGGGAGCATCTCCGCTCCGTGCCCCTGAGCTTGCAGATCTCATAGTGGCAGGCAGAGAAATCCTGTCTCTCTCCCTCCCTGGACATGAATCACCAGACAGCTGGCTTTGCAGGTCAACCAAGAGCGCCTCCAAAGCTCGCCGGGACCAGATCAACGTGGAGCTGCAGGCGCTGCGCTCCCTGCTGCCCATCTCTGCGCGGGAGAAGGAGCGGCTGTCCTACCTCCACACCATGGCGCTGGTCTGCCTCCGGCTGCGGGGGGCTCAGCTCTTCCCACCAGGTACCCTGGGCACTGCTGTAGCCCAACCAGCTCAGCTCTGCAGGGTGCTCTAGACAGCACTTCATTCCGTGCTCCCTCTGCAGACTTGGGTCCTCCTGCGGGACCTGCCCTCGGTGCGGAGCTGCTCTCTCTGCTGCCAGGGTTTCTCCTAGTCCTCTCGGCCGACGCCAAGCTGGTCTACATTTCAGACAACGTTGCTCAGGTCTTGGGCCTCTCCATGGTAAGGGCAGCTCGCAGAGCAGTCACAGTCACTGCTCCCACACCCGTCGTGGATGCTGCTCAGTGGGCTCTGTGCTGGGGTAGCCACAGTCCACAGCAACAGGTCCCTATTTATCAGGTGGAGCTGCTGGCTCAGGGGGACACAGTCTTCGACATTCTAGATGAGCGATCATGCAAGGACGCTCGCAAGAAGCTCCTCTTTGCCCGGGAGGAACCTGGCAGGGGTAAGGGAGTCTTTTGGACAGTGCTTCCTTGCTCTGGCCTGTAGTGGTTGAGGTCGGAGAGCCACAGATGAGAGCAAGGTCGCCCTGACCTGCTCTGAGTGGTTTGTTTCCCTACAGAAATCACGTTTGTCAGTGAGATGCGCACATCCAAAGCTTTCCGGCTGCAGCACAGGGGGAATCGAGTGGTGGCAGTGCGCGGGCGTTTCACAGCCCTGCACTGGCCAGCCTTCTCCACCACCACAGCCTTCCTGGCCCTCTGCACGCCCGTAGGAGAGGCCAGTTGCCAGGATGATGTATTCCAGAGCACGCACTTCCTAGACATGACCTTCACTGATGTCACGGAGAGGTGAGGGGAGCCTGTTTGCACCACAGCCCTAGCAGTACACCTTGGGCAGGAAGGATCACTTCCCTTCACCAAGCCTGCATGCTGGTCCCTGCGTGAGCAGTGTGACTCTCGCAGACACTTCCCTCATTTGCAACTCACTTCTGTACCTGTTGTTTTGCTTGCTCCATCATGCAACTACTGCTCCTTGCTGACACGATCCAGACCCCTCAAAGCAGTCAGACCCCATTCCCCTTGTCTTCCTCAGTGTCACCTACCACCTTGGCTACCACAGGGAGGAACTGATGGGTCAGTCGTGGTACAGTCTCCTGCACCCTGAGGACACTGATCTGGCAGCCACCCAACACCGGGCTGTGGGTGAGTGTTGGGCCTGGGAACGTTAACATCTTCCTCTGACTACACCTGCAATCTGGCTGGGGGGGACAGCAGAAACAGAGGGGAGTTAGTCCTGTCCACTGCAGCTCCCTGCTCGGGAAGGGAACTGGTTACACACCCCAGCCGCTGTCTGTAGGGTCACTGGTAGTTTCCAAGGTTGGGGTGATCAGGGGTCCCCTGCTTTGACACAGTGCAGAGGAGAGAAGCCAGCTTTTTGAGGAGGCAGTCTGTAACTGACCTCCCTGCTGCCTGTAGCTTCATCCCCGCTGTGGCCAGAGCAGCAGAGGCTGCCAGCCAGCCCGGGAGGTCACGGGCAGCGCGTCCCTCTGCTCTGGCAACCGGGTCGCTGACGCCAGCCCTCGCCCGCAGCTCTCGGTACCGCGGCAGCAGCGGGCCCGGCCGTGCTGCGAGTGCTGCGCGCAGACCGCTCCTGGGCCTGGCTCCACGTGTCGGCGCGGCGGGACCGCGGCGGCCGCGCCATCGCCTGCACCAGCCGCTGCCTCAGGTGAGGAGCTCGGGGCAGGGTGGAGGGCGGGGGACAGCGCGGGGCCACCGTGCCCCGGCCCCCGCCACTCACTCCCGTCCGTTCCGCAGCGAGGAGGAGGCGGTCTACCTGCGCGCCCAGCAGCACCATCCCGCACCTCGCCCCGCACCGCCGCCAGGCCGAGAGCTCAGCCTCGTGGCCGCGCAGCTCCGCGCCCTGGCCGACAGCCTCTCACCGCCCGCAGCCGCCGTCCCGCAGCCCTGGCCCAGCGCAACCTCCCCTGCTACCGCCCTGAGCCGTTTCCTGGGCGACGCGTTCGAGGGGGCGAGGCCACAGCTCACGCACTCGCCCTGCGCGCGCCAATAAACGCCTTAACCCCACCCATTCCCCTCCCGGGTTCTGTCACGGTGTGCACCGCCCCTTCCGCTCCTTCCGCGTCCGGTTCTTCCGGTGCCGCCGGCGAATGCTGCCCGCGCACTATCTGCCACTCGCGACGACCTAGGGGTGATGCGGCCGCGGAAGGAGGACGCGGGAGGCCGGCCCTGGCGGGCCCGGGCGGCGGGAGGGAGGCGAGCGGCTGCCGCGGAGGGGCAGGAGGCGGTGGGGAAGGAGCGGTCGCTGCGCCGGAGCGGGAGCACCGTGGAGGCCGAGGAGGAGGAGGCTGGCGGGAGAGGTAAGGGCCGGCCCCACGAGCGGCGGCGGCGGCGGCGGTCCCGCGCCCTCAGCCTGAGGGCGCCGATTGTGAGGAGAGGCCTGTGCGTCCCGGACCGAGCCCGGCCTCGGGGCAACCGTTCGGCTGGAAACGAGTGGGTTCTGTCTATGTTTCGGCTCCTTCATGCGCCTCCTGGCCGCCTCGCAGCTTCTCTGCTCCCAGGAGTTCGGGATCCGCAGGAGGGTTTTGGGTTGAGCTGTTTTAAGAGGCTTCTAGAAGAAAAACTTAGCAGGGCCTCTTGTGTTCAGTTGTGGGCCCCTCAGTTCAAGAAGGTCATGGAGCTGCTTGAGAGAGGCCGGCGCAGAGAGATGATGAAAAGGATGGAGCATCTCCCTGTTGAGGAAAGGCTGAGGGAGCTGGGTCTCTTGAGCTGGGAAAAAAGGAGACCCCCATGAATGTTGATAGATAAGGAAAGGGCACATGCCATGAGGATGGAGCCAGGCTCTGCTCAGGGGCATCCAATGACGGAACATGGGGCAGTGTGTGTGAGCAGGAACGAGGAGGTTCCACATCAACATGAGAAGGACCTTCTTCCCAGTGAGGGTGACAGAGCACTGGAATGGGGCTGTCCAGGGGAGTTGTGGAGTCTCCTTCTCTGGAGACATATAAAACCCACCTGGCTGTGTTCCTGTGTGACTGGATCTAGGGGATCCTGCTGTGTCAGGGGAATTAGACTGGATGATCTTTCGAGGTCCCTTCCAATCCCTAATATTCCGTGGTTCTCCCCAGTTGCCTTCCCCAAATGTGAGAGATCTCAGACATCCCCTCAGAGACGGCTGCTCTGTGCAAGTGAAGACAGACCGTCATTTGAAAGGTCCTCAACAGGACCTGTAACAGGAACAACCCGGCTCTGACAGAGGCAGCTGTTCTGAGACACATCACTGATTTTCTTGTCTTAAAATGATAAGGGGAAAGTGAAAACCTTATGAGAAATATGAGAAGGAACCTTAAATTGTGAGGGAATGGCGTGTCGCAGCGGGGAGAAGTTACCAGCACTCTTTGTGCTGTGTTTGCATGAGCATGAGTCATGTTATCTAAAGGAAGACGCTCAGGAAAGAGATTCCAGTGGTAGGGGAGTAGCATCTGTAGGCATTTAACTTTCTTCCCTTAATGGTGAGATGTAGCAAAGCTCAGAGAGAACATCACAGAGGGTCAACCTTCCCTTCCCACAGCAGCATGTGAATGAGAACATGTGGGGAGGTGATGGTGCCCCTGTACTCTGCACTCATGAGACTGCACCTTCAGTACTGAGTCCCATTTGGGTGCCACAGTATCAGAAGGACATTGAGGGGTTGGAGCAGGGCCAGAGAAGGACAACGAGGCTGGGAAGAGGGCTGGAGAACAGTCCCTGTGAGAAGTGGCTGAGGAAACTGGGGCTATTTAGTCTAGAGAAGAGAGGCTGAGAGGAGACCTTCTTGCTCTCTACAGCTCCCTCAAAGGAGGTCGTAGCGAGGCTGCTGCTGGTCTCTTCTCCCAAATTCCTAATGATAGAATGAGGGGAAATGGCCTCAAGTTGTGTCAGGAGAGGTCTAGGTTGGATCTTTGGAAGAAGTTCTCTCCTGAGAGAGTGTTTGGGCACTGGAACAGGCTGCCCAGGGAGGTGGTGGACTCCCCATCCCTGGAGGTGTTTAAAAAGTGAGTAGCTAGAGCACTTGAGGCCATGGACTAAGCTGTTGGGATGAGGGCTGGACTTGCTGATCCTGGAGGTCCTTTTCAGCCATGATGATTCTATGTGATTAGAATCTGTAATTAGAATCTCTCTGTAGAGACAGCTGGGTGTGAATGAAAACAAAGTATGAAAGCCTCCATACTTTGAAGCAGATCAGTGCACCTACCTGACTTGGTGTCATCTGCCAACTTACCAAGAGTGTGCTTGATCCTTTTACCCAGATCATTAATAAAGATATTAGAAAGTACAGGTCCCGGTGCTGAGCTCTGGGGGACACCACTTAGCACTGTCTGCCAACTGGATTTAACTCTGTCTACCACTCTTTGGGCCCAGCCTAAATGCTTAGAATGAAACTCTGCTGGTCCCTGCTCAGAGGTGTTGAGCAGGGAAACAACACCCAGGCAATGTTTGCTGAGACTTTCCCCCTCAGAAGGGAAACAGCAAACTTTCCTGCTCCTTCCTGCCCCTAGCATCATCCAAAGACTGGAATGAGCGTATCCAAGTGCTACATTAAGAAGTGGTTTCTGATGGTGACTCTTGAACACGCAGGGGTGTAAATCCAGAAAGATTTGATGACAATACTGTTTTCACTGTGGTTGTAAGAAGTTATAAAGATTGCTGTCACTGAGCAATATTAGAAAAACAGCAACAGAACACTTCAAAATAAAATCTTGTGTGTTCATCAGCACCCTGAGTAGAATTGGGTTTGTTGCTTGTGTTCAGCAGTCAGAGAAGAGAGGGAATGTTCTATGAGGCACAAGGTGTGAATAAGGCTGTAGGTAGCCCATGGCAGGGCTAGAACTGATTTTTGGTGCAGTGAGGTTTTGTTCTTCCCCCAGAGAATCAGGCTGTTCTTGGTGTTGAAGGCTGAATGTCTGGATTCCACTAGTTTACAGGCTTTTGGGATGCTGAGTAGGCTCTGTCATGGGAGTTGATTTGTTGTGGACTGAGCAGAGCTGTGGTGGTGTCTCATGGGAAGAGGCTTCCTGAGTCTCAGCTGAACAGGTCACATCGTTTTCCTGCACCTTGTGCCTGGTATTGCAGTGCCAGAGATATGATCACAGAACATTAGGAACAGGAAAGGACCTCAAAAGATCATCCAGTCCAATCCCCCTGCCACAGCAGGGTCACCTAGACCAAGCCACACAGGAACACATCCAGGTGGGTTTTAAGCATCTCCAGAGAAGGAGACTCCACAACCCCCCTGGGCAGCCTGTTCAGTGCTCTGTCACCCTCACTGTGAAGAAGTTCCTTCTGATATTTATATGGAACCTCCTATGTGAAGCCCTTTCAAAGACAATGGGACATGAACAGCCTGTTGAAGTGAAAGAGATAGGACTGAGAGGTGACTGATCCCTCAGAACTTGCAATGCAGCCAAAATACAGGCCGGGGCAAAGCTTAGACTGCTCTTTATTTGTTCCAGGCAACAACTTAGACCTGGTTTTGTGTGTGATGTTGAGTGGAGAGAGTCAAAGACATACTGGGGAGACACTGTCCTAGTGCTGTGCAGTGAATAGTGGGAGAGGCTCAGAGATGCAGAGGCTTTCTTCTCCCATGGGGTTGTGTGGGCATGGTGCTACTGTACTTGTCACTGTCCCAGGCTCAGAAACATCCTTTTTGGTGCAGTCTGAGCACAGGAAGTGGCTTGAGAAGCTGTTTGGTTCAGGTGGTTCCTGTGTTCTCTTCCAGATCAATCTCACATGTCTTTTGAGGAACTGCTGCGGTCACAAAGTGATTCGAAAACATACAAGCCAAGGACTGGTGGGAAGAAAACTGCAAAGCCTACAAAACCTGTGGTGAAGCACCAACAAATCAAAAAGGGGTAATGAGGTTCTTCTGTGATCAGAAAATTGTGCACATGTGCTCTCTGTGCTCTGGAAATTACACTGGAAGCTCCTCACAGCATTGCTGTTGCCTTGGAGCGGGTGTACACAGATCATTAGGGGTTGGAAGGGACCTCCAGGGGTCATCAAATCCAATCCTCCTGCTCGAGCAGGATCACAGAACCTAAGACAGGTAGATTACCTTCAGTCTGCTACACAGTAATGCCTTTCACTATAGTTTTTCCTTTGAGAATGGTCTTGCTGTTTCAGAACCCTGAATATCCTGTTTTGTTCAAATCTCCAGCATCCACCTGTGTTTGATAGTGAAACTGGCACTCAGTTCCTTCACACTCTTTGTGTCAAGGCCCTTAACCCACAGTGTGCCATGCTTTGTTCTCAAGCTGTATCAGTCTTTTGCTTGTGTCCCCTGGGCCCTGAAATAGTTACCCTGCCATGTTTTGAACCCTTTCTGTCTTACCAGCATCTTCTACCTGGATCCCACTGGCTGGAGTTGCAGTATCAGCCAAGTGTTGTGTGGTTTTGTTCATCCTTTGGCTGTTGTCTCCTCTGTGTCTGGTCTCTGTTGCTGTTCCTTTTCCCCTCCCTCTACAGTACTTACCAGACTTTTTCCTGCCCTTGGTGGTGTTTCCATCTCCTGTTTGCATACTGTATAGATGTTACTGGTGTGGTGGCAGTGAAATGTGTTGCACATAACAAAACCTGTCAGATCTTATGGTCCCCCACTGGTAGCAACCATTATACCATCACAGTAAGCTGGTTTTGGAGTCACATCTGATTTGAATCGATCTCCTCTGTTACACCGGCATTCCCCAACCCTTTTCTGAGTCTCTACTGATATGAACAGATTGGAATAATGTTTCTGGTTCACTTTTTTACTCAGAGTCTGGGGGATTTTGTGTGATCCAACATCTTCATAGAATCATAGAATCATTAGGGACTGGAAGAGACCTCCAAAGGTCATCCAGTCCAGTCTCCCTGACACAGCAGGATCTCCTAGACCAAGTCACACAGGAACACATCCAGGTGGGTTTTAAACATCTCCAGTGAAGGAGACTCCACAACCTCCCTGGGCAGCCCCTGCCAGTGCTCTTTCACCCTCACTGTGAAGAAGTTCCTTCTCAGATTGATGTGGAACCTCCTCTGTTCCAGCTGACAACTGTTGCCCCTTGTCCTATCACTAGATGACACTGAGCAGAGCCTGGCTCCATCCTCCTGACACCCACCCTTCACATATTTATAGACATTAATGAGGTCACCCCTCAGTCTCCTCCAAGCTCAAGAGACCCAGCTCCCTCAGCCTCTCCTCATCAGGGAGGTGCTCCACCTCCTTCATCATCCTCGTTCATCGAGCGTCTCTTCCTGCCACACAGTTTGCATCATTCTGTTTATTTCCCTAATCCCGCCAGCGATGCCTGGCTGCGAGTGCCACATGCTGGTGCTGTCACATTTCCCTTATGGAAATGAGCTGCTTACAACCAGCAGATCAAGGGAGGTTCTTCTCCTTCTCTACTCTGCCCTAGTGAGGCCACAGCTGGAATATTGTGTCTAGTTCTGGACACCCCAGTTCAAGAGGGACTGAGACTTGGTTGAGAGAGTTCAGTGGAGGCCATGAGGATGATTAGGGGACTGGAGCACCTGCCTGATGAGGAAAGATTGAGAGATCTGGGACTTTTCAGCTTGGAGAGGAGAAGGTTATGAGGGGACTTAATCCCTGTCTCTGAATCCATGAGGGCTGGGTGTCCAGAAGAAAGAGACCATCTCTTTTCACTTGCGCCCTGTGATAGGACAAGGGGCAGTGGGTGTCAGTTGGAGCTCAGGAAGTTCCATCTCAATATGAGGAAAAACATCTTTACTGTAAAGGTGACAGAGCACTGGAAGGGGCTGCCCAGGGAGAGTGTGGAATCTCCTTCTCTGAAGACTTTTAAGACCCATCTGGATGCATTCTTCTGTGACCTGTATTAGGTTCTATCATCCTGTCAAGCAAGGAGGTTGGACTCAATGACCCCTGGAGGTCCCTTCAACCCCTAATGAGCTGTGTATTAGTCAAGAGTGGATGAGTTGGAGGGCTAGGAATAGAAGAGCAGTGGTAAATGAAAACGTGGGGAGGAATAATCAAGCATGGGGCATTTGTGGGTGTGGGTGGTGGGTTTTCACTTGATACAGTAGACTGTGTAGAGTTTTATGCAGGATAAATCAACCAGGCTTTTATAGTTTATTTGGTTGTGTCATGTCCTGTCTCTGGCCCTTGGCTGAGTCACTTTGCTCCCTATAGGTTCGTGGTGAGGACTGAGTGGAAAGGTGCCATTCTAGCACTGTACAGTAATGCTCTCCTGAGGGTCAGGCTGAGCTCCTGGGCCTCATTCTGTCCCCTCCACTACTATGTCCTTTTCTTTTTCAGGCCATTGGAGATGTCTGCCAAGAAACCAGTGCCTTTCCTGCGACAAGTCGTCACTGTTGCAAAGAAGGTGACTGCTTCTCCTTCCCAGTTCAGTAGCTGTCTTCTCTTAGCAATGCTAACAGGGCATAGACTGGTCATGGGGCACATCAAGGTGACACAGGCTGTTTCTGGAGAATCTGGAGAATTCTCAGTCTCTCTGAGGAGAAGACTTTGCTGCAGGAGGGATTTGCTGTCTGTATAACCTGCTAGGTGAGATCCAAGTGATTCTAGATGATGTAAGGGCTAGCACCAATGACAATTACACTGCAGGCTGTGGTCATTGCTCAGGGCTGATTTCTCTGGAAGGTCAAACGTCCAGCTAGTTTCTAATCCAAACATAATGTTGCCCTGTCATTGCTGGATCATCTTAATGTGTTCATTTCCACAGTGTGTGTCTCTTTGTATGACCTGACCGAGGTAATCTGTGAAAACACAGATAGGTTTGAATTCCCCAGTGCATCACCTTGACAACACATGTTCAGGCAGCTCTTGGTCTGGCTGATGCGGGTGTTTGGAGGCAGTGTTTGTGCTGTTCTTCCTTGAATTGGCTGCCTGTGTGTGGTGGACTTTGCCTGTTAATGAGGAGAGGCTGAGGGAGCTGGGTCTCTTTAGCTTGGAGGAGATTGAGGGGTGACCTCATTCATATTTGAAGGGTGGGTGTCAGGAGGATGGAGCCAGGCTCTTCTCAATGTCATCTAGTGATAGGACAAGGGGTAATGGTTGTAAGCTGGAACATAGGATGTTCCACATCAATATGAGAAGGAACTTCTTCCCAGTGAGGGTGATGGAGCACTGGAACAGGCTGCCCAGGGAGGTTGTGCAGTCTCCTTCACTGGAGAGGTTTCAAACCTGCCTGGATGTGTTCCTGTGTGACTTGGTCTAGGAGGATGTTGCAGGGGGATTGTACTAGATGATCCCTTCCAATCCCTAATGGTTCTATGGAAATGCCTGTTGCTTGATAGACTGGATGTTAGTGAGAGACTCCTGTCTTCCTTATTGGACTCTGTCCTTTGCAGCTGCCTGTTTTAAATAGTGAATATTGCTAATTAAAAAGAAAAGCAGGATCTGATCCCATGGAAGGGAGGGGAAGCAGGCTATTAACAGGCTAAACCTGGTCACAGCCCTTACCTTTGCCTTCCCTGCCTTCAGATCCACAGAGACCCTCGTTTTGATGACCTGTCTGGAGAGTATAAGCCTGAAATATTTATGAAGACCTACAGCTTCCTGGAGACCATCAAGAGTCGGGAGAAGGAGGTGATGCCATATGCCTGTCCTTGGCCAGAAGAACCTTGCTTGGCAGGGGCAGCTTCTGCAAAAGCCTTTTGTGATGGAGGTGGCAGGCAGTCAGTCACGCAGCTTTCTGCTCTCTCCTTCAGATGGTTCAGAAGCAGCTGAAAAAATGCCGGAACGTGGAGCAGAAGGAGAAACTCCAGCAACTCCTGAACCGCATGGTGAGTTTAGTGCAGCCTGTGAGGCAGCACACAGGAAGAGAGCAGGTGTGCCTTGAGGTCTGCCTGGACACTTGCTGACACAGGCCATCCTTTCTGTACAGATACAGCAGGAACAGGCACAGAAAAATCAGCAGAAACTGAGAGAGAGAGAGCTCTCTTTGAAGAGACAACAGAGGGAACTGGCCAAGCAGGGAAAGAAGCCCTTCTTTCTAAAGAGATGTGAGTATTCCCTGTGAACATGCTGCAGGATGACCTAGAAGGAGCGCTGCTCCACAGGACTCGAGCACTGGAACTGAGCTGTACTTGAGGTTCCAGAGAGCTGCAGAGGGATTGTTCTGGTGCTGATTGTTCTGTTCTGGAGCCAGGGAGGGAGGGGCTGGTCTGTAGGCTGGACCTCAGCTTGATATCTTGCTCCCCTCTCCTTTACAGCCGAGAAGAGGAAACTGGAGCTAGCTGAGAAGTACGCAGAGCTGAAGAGAAGTGGAAAGCTAGAGAGCTTCCTGAACAAGAAGAGGAAGAGGAACGCCATTAAAGACAAGCGCCGACTGCCCTCATAGAAGAATTTGTGACTGCTTGACAGATTTGCTGTTGTCTGGCACTCGGACTCGCCTTGCTCTGGGCAGAAGATGCCAATTCTTCTTCCCAGTGTCTGCCATTCAGTGTATAGCAGTGTTGTTAGCAGAGGAGCAGAGGCTGAACTCAAGGAAATACCACTTGTTTTAGACTAAACATCCTCTTCGTTTGTGGTTTACACCATGCTTGGGTGGTGACAAGTCTGTCATGCAAACACACATGGTGTTAGTAGCTGTGTCCTTGCATCTGCTCATCTCTTTAACTGGGAGACCACAAGACCTACACTACTCCAGATCTTATCAGACACCAACTGAGGTGGGAAAGGATGTCGAGTGGGAGGGCTCTGGTACAACACCTGCTCAGAGCAGGGCTGCTTCAGTTGGGTCTGGGAATGTCCTAAGGACAAGTGCCACCACCTCTCTTGGCCCCTACTCCACTGCTTCCAGTTCTCAAAAGGAAACTACTTTTTCTCCTCCAAGAAACAAGCCTAGTTTTATTCCATAGTAATTGTCTTGTCCTCAGTGAAGTGCCCCTTTCTGTCTTCTCAGTAGCCTTATAAATCTGGAGGATGGCTGGGATAAGGTTGTGATTGGTCTCCCCAAAGCTGCCTCTAGCCTTTCCTTGCAACCTCCAGTCTCCTGACAATGTTCATGTCCTCAACTGGGGTCAGATCAGAGGACCAGTGTCTTTCTTCCTGGTGTGGCCAAGACTGGATGCAGCATCTGGACATAGAAGGGCTGAGTAAAGAAGAGAAGGTGGGACCCCTCTGCAAGGGCAGCACCCTGGGGATGCAGCCCGTGGTGTGACCAGCCTTCCCCTCAGGCAGGTCATGCTGCTGACTGCTCAGGTACTGTTGCCCAGGAACTCTCCAGCAGCGCTGCCTCTCTTCTTGGCTTCTCAAGGTGGTCTCTAAAGGGCTATCAGTGCTTCTAGGAAGCTGATCCTGTATGAAACAAAAGCCCCCAGTTTCCCTTTCTGCCCAGTGTTGGTGCTGCTACAGCCAAAACTGAACTTTGGGGAGCTAAGGCCTATCTCCAACATTGTATTTTACCACCAGCTGTCTTCTCCTTGTTCCTGATTTCCATCTCCTGTCTGCTGTGCTGGCACTAAGGTGATGCAGACATGACCCAGAGGATCTCACAGGTCAGAGTGTGTTTGGAGAGGGATTCCTTGGCACAGCTGTGTGTGTGCAGGTGTGCAGCTGGTGTGTGGGGCCTGGGAAGAGGTGCTGCTGTGAGGAAGAAATGGAATGCTGAGCAACTCCATCATGTCCACCTCATGGTGCTGAGAGTGCTGCCTCCGCTACGGTGAGAGGAGAGTTTTCAGTGTGACTCGGGAAAGGCAGCAGAAATGCAATTGGCCATCTTGGCTATGAAATCCTCAGCTGCCTGTTACCATGCCTGTGGATTAGTGCTTGGTGCTGTGCCTGGCTGCTGCTTTCTCTTGTCTCATAACATGGGATGCAGATCCTGCTGCCGTCTTGCACCTTCAGAGTTAACTTGGGAGCGGTCTGGAAGCACCACAGCCCAAGGCCATCCTGACCCCTCTATGGCATTAGCTGGCTCTTTTATGCTTTCAATTTTTAATCTAAATCTGAGCAAACCTCCACCTGTATTTTAATGTATTTTAATGCAAGAAGGGAGCCTGGACAGGCTGGAGGTCACTCACCTCTGTGTCACTGCTGCCAGGGGCTCGCTGAGGGACCATGTGGGAACAGCATTTCGGAGTCCATGTGTCCCCATTCTCAGCTGCTGGTAGGTTGCTGTTCAGCAGGGAGGGAGCAAGCCTTGAGCATCCCCAAAGTGGTGCTGCTTCCCTCTCCTGCCCCTGTGGAGCCAAGCAGCCCCTTTCCTGTGCCTTCCTGCAAGGAGGATGTCTTTGCTGGGCTCTTGAGTACATTAGCTGCGAAGAAGAGGTCAGTGGGCCTATCCTTGCCAGCTCATGGGCCAAGTACCCTGTAGCAGGGGAAGCTGTGGATCATGGCCCAGCTCAGCCAGTGTTGTGGTGACACCGGGTGTTGGGGCAGATGGCAGCATGGCAACACCAGCTGCAACAAGAGATGCTTCCAACGTTTCCAGAGAGCTTTCTGCTGTCAGGAAAGCTGCTCTTCCCTGTAGCAGCCTCAAGGAGTCAGTTGGATTCTTCTGCAGTGTGTCTCTGCCAGGCCTGCCCTGGGTGTTCCTGGGGAGGGCAGCCGTCGGGCATGGCTGGTAGAGCTGATGTTAACTGCACAGGCAGTGGTGGCTGACAGAGCTCCCACACAAACTCCCCCAGTGCCACCAAGACTCCCAAGAACCTGCCTCTCCCAGCTGCTGGCCAGGAGGAATGGCTTCAGACCCAGGCGCCTGGGTGGTCACTGAGTGAGCCCCCCCACCCCAGACATCCAGGAACACCAGGGACAGGCACTCATGGGAGCTGGGGGACCTGCCTGCTGGCAGGGACACAGACATGAGGCTGCAGGGCTCAGGTCTTTTATTGCAAAGAGGGAGATACCAAAAAGGAGTCACCTTATCCAGCCACTGCCTGAGCCTGCAGCTGGCTGAGAGGGGTGACCCGCAGGGGGAAGTCCAAGTCCCCATGCAGCCCCCCAGCCTGAGCCCTGGCTGGCCAGAGGGCAGTGCAGTGGTGGGGAGAACCCAGTGCAGGGCCTGGCTCTAGCCAGGCACATCAGGCAAACCTGGCCTCTTTCTCCACTCCCACTGCCTGTCTCACTCCGTGGGGTGCTCAGGTCCCAAAAGGCTCTGCAGCCCTGTGGAGGCTGCTACAGGGGCCTTCACCATGCGACTCAGGGGTAGCAGTGCAGCTTCACCCAGGGAGGGAGGGAGTAGGGTCATTGCCCTCTGTCCAGGCAGGATGCTCAGTGGCCCGACTTGGGTTTGCAGGTACAGCCAAGTGTGGTGATACCCAGGCTGTAGCTCCTTCTGGCTTGTCAAGTGTTGTCCTGGGCCAGCTCCTCAGGGCAGGCAGGCTGGTCCCGGGACTTGTGAATCCCTGGGGAAGGCTGGGCCTGGGCACTGTGCTGTGCAGCCGAGTTTGTCCCCAGGGGCACGTGGTGCCGGTGCCGCTGGTACTGCACAAACGTACAGACCTTCATGCCAATGGCCAGCATGTTCTTGCCCATGAAGATGCTGGAGACCCGGGTGTCCCTGAAGAAGACCATGTTGCTGCCTCGGATGAAGATGGTGGTGATGTTGATGGTGAGCATGCTCAGCATGGGGTACAGCATCATCCGGTGCGGCATGATGCCGATTCCTTGCATGCTGATCTCACAGAGGGACACACAAGGGAGCACCAGGAGCAAGATGTAGCAGTAGAAGAACATGATGCCCTCAGCCCACAGTGGCAGCCCCTTCTTCTGGGGTTCCCACAGGTTGGCCTGGATGTCCAGCACATCCAGCATGTCCACAATGACCCAGAAGAGGCGGTTACGGAGATCTTCTTTCTTTTTGAATGTCCTGACGTACTCCATGTGCTCTGTGGCTACCAACAACACGTACAGAGCAGGGATGCAGATAGACAACAGCAAGGTCAGAGCTTTGCGAGCTATGAGATCCAGGCTCTTCCGGTCAGCTTTATAGTTCTGGTATACAAAGTAGACTTTGATCTCCAGAACGAAGACGTAGAGGAACCAGAGGATCATGGCATAGCCCCGCTTAGCTGTCTTTACCTCTGCCCCGACCCAGATGGCCACGTAACGAAGCACCAGCAAGAAGCACACATCACCCACTGCCACCATGACACAGATGCCCAGCTTCCTGGAACCCTGACTCTGCTCCACCAGGTAGGCATCCATGAGGACGAGGCTGGTCATGATGAGTGCAGTGGAGAGGCACACGTGGAGCTTGCTGACAGGTGGTGGGGGAACCATCCTGCACAGGGGAACAGACAGCGCTGTTACGGTGTTTGTAGGATTCCCCATCCCCACCCCTGGTCCCTACCTTCCCAAAAGCTGTGGGTAGCTGAACGATGTTACAGTTCACATACTCCTCCTGTCCTATGTACCCCGTTTGTTCCAAACCCGCAGACTTCCAGCTGAAGTGCTCCTGAGACGCCTGGCGGCACATGCTGGCTGAAACCTAGATCCTAGACAGCCTTAAAGTGCTCACGAAGCCACTGCTGCTTCAAGTCACTTATTGTGCTGCTGAGTGTCTACCTCAGTTTCATACCTTCTTTTCCACAGGCTTCCTTTCCCAGCCAGTGGCACTGGTTATATCCTGCCCCCCAAGACACACAAGGCCTTATCTTTGCTTTTTACCCAAGCAGGTCCATGGCTGCTCTGAGCCAGGACTGCGCTCTTTTCAGTTTCCTTTATTTTCATGCACTGCATAAGGCAAAGGATTATTTTTAGCCTGGCTGTCCCGTAGGGTGGAAGAAACCAGCCCATCCCCTTCAGTTTCCTTCAATCTCCTGCTCCCCAAGAGCTTTGCCTACAGCTCTTTGACCATGTCCAGTGTGCCCCAGCACAGTAAAGCACTAGAAAGCAGCACCAGCCCACGGTTCCAGGGTATGAGGAGCTACGTGAGAGGCCCCGAATTTCAGCTGGATGCTCTGCTCTCCCAGGCTGGGGCAGAGCAAAGCATGGTCCCCCCAAAACACCCTGCTTGCTTGTCTCGGATGGCACTAAGGCTCTCAGGCTCCCTCCTGCTGGCCAAGCACAGCTGCGGGCAGCTGCTGGCACACACCAGGAGGAAGGAGCCAGGGCCTTGCTGTGCACAGCTTGGCAGCTGCTTTGGAGGGGAGCCAGCCCCCCAGCTGAAATGGAGGATGGAGCTGCCCTGCTGACTGTGGCACCAGCGCTGCACGATGGCTGCCCAGAGCACACCCCTGCAGACCGATACCCCTGCCGCTGGCACCGACGGCAGAGGCACCGACGGCAGAGGACCCTGGGCACCAGAAAGCTGAATTTCTTCGGAGAGAGGGCAGATTCCCTGCGCAGCCAGTTGGGCATCCCGGGGCCCAGAAGCATCCTGGCGCCGAAGGAGGCAGAGAAGCCTAATCGTGCCAGACACGGGTGCCCCTAACGGCAGAGAGCAGAGGCGGGCGGGCCCGCGGCAACCGCTGGCTGGGGCACAGCTGGAGCTCCGCGGCATCTCCGCCGCCTCTCGCCCCAGGGCCTCCACGTCTCCCGAAGAGACCAGCGGGTCGCCCGCCCTGACGAGCAG
>VXBP01003505.1:49309-63164 GCA_013400115.1 Rhinopomastus cyanomelas | reverse complement strand
GGACGGGCAGGGCCCCCCCCCGCCCTCGCGGCGCGGCCGCCCCACACGCTGCCTCCCGCTGCGGGCTGCCTGTCCCGACCGGAGGGGCCGCAGCCCGCGCCGGGGCCCGGGGCGCCGGCAAGAGGGGAAGGGGCAGGGCCTGCCCGCGGGCCCGGGGTGCCTGCCCCGAGGAGGAGGAAGGGGTCGGCGCCGCCCGCCACCCCCGNCCCGCCCCCACCTCCCCCCGAGGCCGCCGCCGGGCTCCTTCCCGCGTCCCTCGGCCCCTGTGAGCTTCTGCTCTGGGGCGGCATCCTGGGGCTGGAATCAAAACGCCCGAGTCTTCGCTTCTGGACAGGCGGTGGTGGCACTCGTGTGGGAAGCAGCGAGGAGCTGCTCCGACAAGGACGTAAAAATAATCGACCAGAGCAAGAGCAGGTACTCAGAGCTTCTCGAAAACGTGGCTAGGCACTGGAACAGGCTGCCCAAGGAGGTGATGGAGTCCCCATCCCTGGAGGGGTTTAAAAATCGAGTAGCTGGAGCACTTGAGGCCGTGGTCTGGGGGTTAGGGAGCTGTTGGGATGAGGGCTGGGCTTGATCCTGGAGGTCCTTTCCAGCCACGAGGATTCTGCAGTTCTATAGCTGCTCCCTGGCTGTTGCTGGCTCCAGACCTGGGAAGAGCTAATTCAGCTCTGTCCTCTGCTGCCTGGGCCTGGACCGCCCAGTTATCACTGAAGATACCCTCCAGAGCCGTAGCAGATACTCAGAGGCTCTTGGGAGGGTGTGAGGGCTGAACTGACCATGCTGTCTCAACATTACACCGTTCTGTCTCAACATTGTTTTCAGCCACAGGGATTGCTAAAACTGAAACCGCAGACTGAACACTGAACCAGGAGGCCCCCTAGAATCATAGAATCTCTAATGTTCTGTGATTCTGTAAAGTTCCATCAAAGCCTCGGTGTGTGCACGGTGTATGACCTCGTTAGTGTCTTAATTTCACCCTTGGGATCTTTTCTAACCTCCCAGATCTGACTAGTGGCTCAGGAGAGGAGACAGAGAAATCCATCAGTCACGTTAAAAAATCCTTGAAGGGGAACTGCAGGGAATGGGGGGACTTTGTCAGCAAGGAACAGCAAAAAGTGTCTGATGGAGAAAGGCTGACAGTGGCCTGGGGACCATGCTGAGAGCTTCAATTGCTCCAAAAAGACAAGAGGAGGCTCCCAGATGATCTTCTAGCAGCTTTCCAATCTCTGAAGGGGGCTACAAGAAAGCTGGAGGAGGGCTTTTTACACAGATGTGTAGCAAGAGGACAAGGGGAAAGGATTCCTGACTTGAGGAGAGGAGATTGAGGTTGGACTTGAGGAACAAAATCTTTGGTTGTGAGGGTGCTGAGATGCTAGAACAGGTTGCCCAAGGCAGTTGTGGCTGCCCCATCCCTGGAAGTATTGAAGGCCAGGTTGGCTGGGGCCCTGAGTGACCTGCTGTAGTGAACCTGTGCAGCAGGTTTGGAACTCTATGACCTTCAAGATTCCTTCCAACCCTGGCCATTCCATGATTAACCCAGCTTGGACCTGGAGCTTCATCTGCCTTTCAGTGAACAAAAATACCTGCCTCATAGGTGCCCATCTTAGACCCACTCACTCGGTAACCTGCTCTACTGAAGGTGTCCCTGCTTGTGCAGGGGGGCTGGAAGTGGATGATCTTTAAGGTCCTTTCTAACCCCAACCATTCCAGGACTCTGTGATTCTATGACAACGCTGAATCACAGAATTATTGAAGCTAGAAAAGACCTCTGAGATCATCAAGTCCAGAGTGACCTGACACCATAACGTAAGATGCAGGTAGGAAAAAACAAAGAGGGGGCTGTGTAGCCAACTCCCAAATAAACAAGGCTCATCGAAACAGCCAGAGAACAAATGCATAAATTCATCTGTAGAAAAGCCTGAAGACTGAAGCAAACAAGGGAGAGCTGCACTACAGAGGTACTTGAAGGGAGCAGGCTGCAGGGACACAGCCAGAGGAATCTCACTGAACATCCCTGCAGGGGAAATGCAGGAAAAGGAGGAAGCTCGTCAGCAAGAAAGTGCAAGTGGTGGCTTCAGCAGAGAAAGGCCATTTGTGTGCTGACAGCTTCAACAGCAACAAGAAAGCAACAAGAAACCACAGAGCACAGCACAGGCACGGAGTAGAGATGACTGAAATGGATTGCGATCCTTGAAGGAAGCAGGGGAGAAGTGGTCCTCCTAGGCTGTTCATCAGATGCAGAAATTATCTGGGAAAGGGGGCAGAAAGCAAGGTGGAAAGATTTAATGATGGTTCAGATCTAGCCAAACTGAATGGTGTCCCGTCCCCTTTGTTCACCTCAATAAGAGTTATGTTGGCTCATTCAGAACTGTCTGTAAATGCAGCACGTGGTGACTTGATGCTCTTAAAGTTCGGTTCCAACCTAAGTGATTCCATGATTCCAATACTGAGACAGCAGATGAAACATAGAACTGGCAAATGCCAAGCAAAAAGAAGAGGTCCAAGGGACAGGCTGCAAATTGGACAATTGGCATTCGGGGAAGTGATGCTGAAATCCTTCCTGAGGGGGGTTGGATTTGGTAGTCTTCAGGGGGCCCTTCCAACCGTTACCAAATGGTGATTCTGTGAACATCCAGAAAACACCAGTGTGTGCTCAAGATCCACAGCAGGAATCACAGAATGATTGAGGCAGGAAAAGGCCGCTGACCTCATCCAGCCCAGCTCATGACCTAACATCACCACAATCAGCCAGACCAGGCACCAAGTGCCACAGCCAGTCTGTACTTCAACACCTCCAGGGATGAGGACTCTACCACTGCTCTGGGCAGCCCGTTCCAGTGTCTGATCACCTTTTCTGTGAGGAAGGGCTTGTGAACATCCAACCTAACCCTCCCTTGGCAGCTTCAGATCCTGCCCTCTCATCCTGACTCTGGTTGCCTGGGAGAAGAGCCTTGACTCCCACCTGACTACAACCTCCCTTCAAGTAGTTATAGAGAGGGAGAACCTTGAAAAGTCAAAGGATTTTACAAACACCAAGGAAAAAGTGAATCAACGATTCATATATACACAGCACGCCGTGAGATCCAACGAGGCTGCTGCTGACAAAGGAGCACGCAAGAAAAGAGGTACTTAGTGTGAGCACCCTCAAGCACAAGGTACAAGAGGACTGAAGGAAATGCCCAGTTACGGGGCAGCACCTCAGCCGTGCTCATACAATAACATTCAGAAGGTCTGAGAAAGATGATGAAGGGAGGGGGACCATCTCCCTGCTGAGGAAAGGCTGAGGGAGCTGGGTCTCTTGAGCTTGGAAGAAAGGAGACTGAGGGGTGACCCCATGAATGTTGATAAATATGTGAAGAGTGGGTGTCAGTAGGATGGAGCCAGGCTCTGCTCAGGGGCACCCACTGACAGGACGAGGAACAGTGGGTGTGAACTGGAACAGAGGAGGTTCCACATCAATCTGAGAAGGAACTTCTTCACAGTGAGGGTGACAGAGCCCTGGAAGGGGCTGCCCAGGGGGGTTGTAGAGTCTTCTTCTCTGGAGATGTTTAAAATCCACCTGGACGTGTTCTTGTGCAACTTGATCTAGGGGATCCTGCTCTGGCAGGAGTATTGGACTAGATGATCTGTTGAGGTCCCTTCGTATTCCTAACGTTCTGTGAAAGGTCCAGCACAGGATCCTTCTCCATTTCTGCTACAGAAAGTACAGAAGCAGTGCGTGTGTTCAGGTACAGGCTGCCCCAAGCTCTGCTTCTGCACACCTAGAGCTGCTAGGCTTCTTTGCAGGGCTTCAGTTGAAGAGCTTTTCCTTCTCCATCTCCTTTTGCCCTGCTTCCAGCTTCAACTCGCCAGGCCCCTCGGTCTTTATTTTCCCTTTCCTGGTCCCGCTCTCAAAGCTGTTTCCTCTTCACTTCCACCCACTGACCGACCGCGCTGCTCTCGCTTCAAGCGACCCCTCGGGGCCCGGACACTCCCCTCAGGGCAGCGGACAGCTCGTAGCCGCCCCGGGGGTTCCAGCAGACCTCGACACGCCTCATCCTCGCATTGCCAGGCTCCGCACCCGGCCTCATCGGGGCCCTGACGGCAGCGGCAGCGCACCCGTTCTGGCCAGTAGCCCTATCGATGTCATGGCAACCCCTGCGGCCAGCCAATAGCCCGACCACACCTCTCCCCGAGCTCCACCAGGCCCAGACCGCTGGGCTTTAAAGGCCCGTGTGGCAGCCCAGCCGCTCCCATTGGCTAGGACCCCCCCACCCTCACCCGGGGCTGCGTTCTCTTCCTTCTCCCACTGGCTCCGGGCCTCTCCGGCCACCTCCGGCTCCGCTCCGATTGGCCGACGTCCAACATCTCCATCCCGGCCCTTTTCCGGCTCCCATTGGTTGGTGTCCCGCCGCAGGCCGCGCCCTACCCGCGCTCTGATTGGCCGCAGCCCCTTCCCCCTCCCCTCCCACCGCGCCCTGNCCGCCCTCCAGTGCCAGCGGCGGCGGGATGGCGGCGGCGGCGACGACGACGGCGGCGGCGGCCAGTGCGTTGGGCTCGGGCCCCACCATGGGGCCCCCCTCGGCGGCCGGTGGGGCGTCGGCGGCCGCGGCGATAGCGGTGGCCGGCCCCGGGCCGGTCCCCGTGCCCATGAACCTCTTCGCGACGTGGGAGATCGACCGCTCGGCGCCCAGCTGCGTGCCCAGGTGAGCCGCGACGCCCGGGGGCCGCGACGGCAGCCGCCCCGCTCCGCTGTGGGGAGCATCGGCGAGCCCTGGGCCTGTCGGGGCCCGGGGTGGCACCGGCGAGAGGGTGGGGGAGGGGAGGCGGTCCCCGGCCGCCCCCTCCGCGCCTCCGGAGCCGGCGGTCCCCGCAGCATCCCAGTCCCATCGCTGCCCCGGCGGGCCGAGGCGCGCGTAGGGCCGCGCCCCCTCGGTGTCGTCTGGGCCTTGACCTCAGCCAGAGGCTGGATGGGCGGCGAACGGCTACCCCGACCGCCGTTCACCGCCCTTCCCCTCCTCCGCGGCGGCTTCTGCGGGAGCAGCGGCGGCCCCGGGGCCGGTGGGGCTGGGTGCGCCAGCCCCGATCCGCGGCTGCACGGACTCCATGTTGCGGGTGGTGTCTGCCGTGATGGCCGTGGGGAGTCTCGGAGCGGGGGATAGCACCGCGGCCATGCTGTTTCTGGAAGCTGCTTCTCCGCCCCTGAAGAGAATAATGGCCTTGGAGCCAGTCCCCTGAAGCCAGACAGTGGCCGCCTGGCATCTGTGGGCTACCCATGTCACCCGCGCTCCCGGCCATTGGCGGCAGAGACAGAGAGACGCTCAGCTGCCAGCTGAACTCACAGTCGTATCCCTGGCAGAGACAGAAGACAGCCGAAGGGTATAAATGTGAACTCTGTGCTTTAGGGGTTTGTTCAGGCTGGGTTGACTGATGGGAGAAGGCAAAGACCTGTTTTGGAGCCGGGAGGTGCTGTGTGTCTTTTGGCTTCCTCATCATCAGCAGGTCTTCTCACGAGGTTTAAGGGCCACGTTCAGGATGTTACTCTGCGTCTCTGGGCTGTAAGTGATGTGTTCAAGCACTACACACAGACCAGAGGCATAACATTCAAGAGAGGAAAAATAACTGTTTCTGTAGGGAAGGAGAACACCAGTCTTTGTGAAAGGGCTTCAGAAGGTTGATGTCTTTGTAGGGAGAACCTTGGAGGGTGACAGAGCACTGGAACGGGCTGACCAAGGGGGTTGTGGAGTCTCACTTGGACATTTTCCTGTGCGACTTGCTCTGGGGGATTGGACTGGATGATCTTTCGGCGTCCCTTCCAATCCCTAATATACTGTGATTCTGTGATCAGAGTAGAAAGCTTTCTAGCAGAGAAAGGCTGTGTGGTTGTGGTGCCAAGGAGGGTCCTGGGCTGCTGAGCTGGCAGCAGAGGGGAGGGAGTTGACAGTATGAGTCTGTCCACATTTGGCACAAAAGCCAGGACACATTGTGATGACACGTGCTGGGGCCATTGTATGGAGCTGAAAGCTATTATCATTCTAAAGCTTTAAAGTGGCTGGAGCTATTGTTTGTTTGTGGCTACACTGCTGGAATTGAAAGGGCAGGGCACAATTACCAGGTTGACTTCCTGCAGCAAGAATACAGGTTGCGGATACAGAGCACAAAATTCCGTGGCGGTGTGTGTACAGTCTTCACAAATGGAAGTGACCTAAGAGCTAGAGAGAGCAGGAACTGCTTTGGGCAAACCAAAGGCAGAGCGACTGGGAATGGTGAGAAGGGATTTAGAATAGAGTTACATGGATGGCAGGATGCCAGTGGCTGAGTGAAATGGAGTGTCGGTTTCAAAGTTGTTTGAAGAACTGCTTCTTTGCCCAGTGAATCCTGTGCTGAGGATGGTTTTTCAGCATTGTGGAGATGCTTGCCTTCTTTGTCTGTTGATAGCCGTAGGGGGCAGCCATGTGACGCATCAGCTTGGGGAAAAATTCAGTCAAATAAACCTGAAATTTAATCTGAGATGTCTTCAGGTGCAGTTTTTGTTAGGGTGGGAAGAAGCTGATGGAATCTGGTTCCTCCTTTGGAAGCCGTGTCTCTGCCATGGTGTATGCTATGCCTTCTGAGTCTGCAGGTGCCTGGAGAAGTCCTCTCAGGCCACAGTGACCAGTATGGAGCGGACGCTTTTGTGTTTTCTAGCCTTCAGCTAGCTCAGGCTTTCCGAGTGAGTGAGTCTAAGTTGGACATCTATGAGGCAGGTATTTTTGTTCACTGAAAGGTAGATGAAACCCCAGGTCAAAGCTGGGTTAATCATAGAATGACCAGGGTTGGAAGGAACCTTAAAGATCATTGAGTTCCAAACCTGCTGCACAGGCAGGGACACCTTGCTGGAGCAGGTTACTTAGGGCCCCAGCCAACCTGGCCTTCAACACTGCCAGGGATGGGGCAGCCACAACTCACTTGGGCAACCTGTTCCAGCATCTCAGCACCCTCACAGCAAAGAATTTGTTCCTCATGTTCAACCTCAATCTCCCCTCTCGCTATGCACCCATGTAAAAAGCCCTGCCCTGTGCTTACTTACTATTTGCCTGAGTTCTTCCTCTACTGGTGTGCTTGGATAACATTTTAGTCTCGATGTTATTGTCCTCTCCAAGGCAGAAACTCTGCTGTATTGTCCCAGCATAAGTGGTCTCTGATCTTACCGTGCTTTGGGGTGTCAGTGGTGGCAAAGTGTTATCCATTCAAGGGTTCAATCCTTCCTTTTCAGGCCTTTCTGCCTCTGATGTGTGCGCAGTCCCAGCTTTTCCATCCCTATGCATACCTAGGCAAAGGAGGAGTTTGCACTGATTTTAATGCCTTGTTTTTCTAGGCTTCTGCATCGTAAGTCTTTGCTTAGGTGTTTCCTTCTTAGGTGTTTAATTTTCTAAAAACACAGCTCCATGCTTCTGCTAAACCAGTCAGTCAAACAGCCTTAACTGCCACTCATTGTTACCTCAGCAGAAGTCTTCGTCGTGGTGTACTGAAGTGAGAGAGAGTGTCTTTTTCACGGTGTCGTGCACACGAGTACCCCTCAGGGGTGTAGTGGGTTTTCACTGTGCAGTGAGGCTGCAAGAAACCAACTAGAGCTTTGCCGAAGTAAAATGTCTGTCCACATCAAGCTGATGTCTTCCTGCATTTTCAATGGTTTGTGTGCTGATCAGGCAGTAGGTTTGGAATAACCGTGTGTGCCAACACGCCTGGGGTCTTCCCAGGCAGCGGTATTGTTAACAGGGCTGCTCTTCCTTTTTATCCCCTTTGGTAGCTGAGAGCCCACAGATGCAAGTTGTTTGTTAGGGAACAAGATAAACCGTGTGATCGTGTGATTATGTTCACTCTGAGTCTGTCTGTGTGACACAGCTCAGCGCTACGTGCCCGTTGTTTTAGCGATGCCGTCACGTTTCTAGTCCGAGTCGAGAGATACAGGATGTGCTTTGGCTAACACATCATAGAATCATGAGGGGTTGGAAGGGACCTCGAAAGATCATCCAGTCCAATCCCCCTGACACAGCAGGATCACCTAGACCAAGTCACACAGGAACACATCCAGGTGGGTCTTAAACGTCTCCAGTGAAGAAGACTCCACAACCCCCCTGGGCAGCCCCTTCCAGGGTTCCGTCACCCTCACTGAGAAGAAGTTCCTTCTCATATTGATGTGGAACCTTCTATGTTCCAGCTCACAACCATTGCCCCTTGTCCTATCACTAGATGACACTGAGCAGAGCCTGGCTCCATCCTCCTGACACCCACCCTTCAAATATTTATAGACATTAATGATGTCACCCCTCAGTCTCCTCTTTTCCAAGCTAAGAAACCCAGCTCCCTCAGCCTCTCCTCATAAGGGAGGTGCTCCACCTCCTTCATCATCCTCGTTGCCCTACGCTGGACTCTCTCCAGCAGTTCCACATCCCTCTTGTACTGAGGGGCCCACAACCGGACACAATCATCCAGATGCGGTCTCACCAGGGCAGAGCAGAGGATGAGAAGAACCTCTCTCCATCTGCTAACCACCCCCCTTCTGATCCTCCCCAGGATGCCGTTGGGCCTCTTGGCCATAAGAGCACCCTGCTGGCTCCTGGTCATCCTGCTGACCACCAGGACCCCCAGGTCCCTTTCTCCTACACTGCTGTCCAACAGCTCAGCCCCCAGCCTCAGGTTCTGCCCGTGTGAGCGATGCCGTGAATGGCGCTGCGAGGATCCAAGTACACAGCATTTCATCCAGAATACCTCACATCTCAGTGTGATGCAGGAGCTCCAAACCACTCCGAGTCTTGCTGCCACCCACACAGCGTGTGCTTGAACACAGTGTCTCCTGCTTGTGAGAGTGAGGAAAGCTTGGGGAGGTGCGTGTGGTTGGGGCTCGCTTTGTGAGGCTCTCTGTGTGCACCTGCAGGACATTATGTTTCAGGAGACTCCGAGTTCTTCACCGTTCAAACTTCCAAAGGTGTGTTCTGTGAACCTGTAGCATCATGAGTGTGTTCTCAGGAGGACTGCAGGTACAGCTGGAAATAGCCTGTTAGTGCCAGCTATGGTGATCCCTTGAAGTGTCATGAGCTGGATGTTCTACAACCCCGTTACCCCTTTTGGGCAGACCTGACATCTCACAGGAGAGTAGGGTCAGCCTTCTTGTGCAGCTGCTTGCCTGATTTCCTTTGTGGTCCAGAAAACCTTGCAGTAAGCAGTACATGCCCTACAGTTATGGGGGGACACACACGTGTTCTCCTTAGGATTAGCTGCGTTCACTTGGGTTGGCAGCATCTTACCAGCAGGAGTAGGGAGGTGATGGTGCCTCTGTGCTCTGCACTCATGAGACTGCACCTTGAGTACTGGGTCCAGTGTTGGGAGTCACAGTGTAAGAAGGACATTGAGGTGCTGGAGCTGGTCCAGAGAAGGGCAACGAAGCTGAGGACAGGGCTGGAAAACAGGCCCTGTGCAGAGCGGCTGAGGGACCTGGGGTTCTTAAGTCTAGAGAAGAGGAGGCTGAAAAGACCTTGCTCTCTACAACTACCTCAAAGGAGGTTGTAGCAAGGCTGGTGCTGCTCTCTTCTCCCAAATTATTAATGATAAGGTGAGAGGAAATAGCCTCAAGTTGCATCAGGCGAGGTTTAGATTGATCTTAGGGAGAAGTTCTTTCCTGAGAGTGGCTGGGCACTGGAACAGGCTGCCCAGGGTGGTGGTGGAGTCCCCATCCCTGGAGGTGTTTAAAAACCCAGTAGCTAGAGAGCACTTGAGGCCGTGATGTAGGGGTTAGGGAGCTGTTGGGCTGTGGTATTGACTTGCTGATCCTGGAGGTCCCTTTCCAACCATCTTGATTCCATGACCTTGCAGCCTCCTGAAGCTGGCTGATCTGTCAGATATGGACTCTGACATCTGTTACTCTCTGCAAGGACTATTGCCTGTCTGTTCTGCAGCCCCTAGGAGTTTCCTTCTCCGAAGCAGGTTTGATCACAAAGAGCCTCTGAATGCTCTGTGCCTTTACGAAACGCTCACTCCAGACTGCAGTAACATGTATTTATCCGCCTGAGATGTTCTCGAGTAATTTCCTGGGTAAATCAGGCATTTCACAGTAAACTTCCAACCTCAGCAGTATCTGCCCTGTCTGGGTAAGCTAGAGAGTTGCTCCTCGGGGAACATTAGCTGATTGCAGATTGTTCCCTCGAAAGATGCTCTAATGCTGTGATAAGCCAGAGTAGCTTCAAACAGGGAATGCTTGGGAGAGGCCACGGTTTCTTTTCAGGAAACAGCCTTCTATCTGGTGATATTTGCCGCGTTTGAATGATTATTTCCTTTTGGTCCTATGTAGAAAACAAAATGTTCTAAACATCCATTGGCTTGCTTATTATTCTTAGCATCGTGGGCTTGGCTGCAAGCCTGCACCATAATACATCTGATGTATTGCCTGCTGTCTGTTGCTCTTTGTAGCTCCTCTATCAAGGAGGAGCACATTTGGGATTTCTCCTTTGGCAGTGTTCTGTTTCCCTTCTGGGCATGGTACTTGAGTTGATGTCTGTTACTCCTTGTCTCTGCTCATTAGGGGAACTCAGGACAAGTGTCTCCTGCCGGTGTGATTGATGGGGAGGTGTGCTCCTTTCAGAACCTCACTAGTGGCTTTCCTGAAAGCTTAATTTTACTTGAAGTACCTGCTTGCTCGCCTTGCCCTCCAGTGTTTCATTCATTAGCTAGGCTGTGTGAGCTCAAGTGCCTGTTAGCACAACAAAAGTACTGCATCATTCTGACTCTCTGAGTGCTCATTCCACTTCCTCTGGTGTGTTTGTGATTGATTACTAACGTATGGTGCACCCCGATGTGGGATGGAGACTCCTGCCCAGGGGGGTTGTGGAGTCTCCTTCTCTGGAGACATTTAAAATCCACCTGCACATGTTCCTGTGCAGCTTGATCCAGGGGATCCTGCTCTGCCAGGGGAACTGGATTAGATGATCTTTCGAGGTCCCTTCCAATCCCTAATGTCCATGATTGTGTGAAATTTATCCTCTCAACAGAATAAATTGCTGAGTGTCAGCTCCTGCAGCGAGTCTGTGCCTCAGCTCTGTTGATGCTATCGTGTAGCTGTTTGCAACGAGGAACGATTTGAGATCAAATGCCTGTTCCCAGCCAATTTCAGCAGCAGTCATTTCCAAAAAAGAGAGGCAGAGGTGAGAAACAAATTGCAGTTCATCCCGTGCCAGAGGAGCATCTGGGCAAGGCTGTTTTCTAAATACCTTATCTGGTCCAAGCTCTCAGCATCCCAGCTGATGGGGAAGCTGTGCTTCTGTTTTGGTTTGTTTTGATGGTTTTTTTTTAACTCTATCAGAGGTGGTGGATACTGCTTGGGGAAACAAGCAAGAGTGTCTGATTTCTCTGTGTGGGATGTAGCAGCAGGAACCTGCCTCTGGGGAAGCTTATGGGATAATGCTTTGGTACTTAGAAGTCTTTTAGCTAAGTGAGGCTTTGTTTGGGTACATTCATTATACTCTTGGCACTGGGCTTCAGGAGAGATGCAGTGTTTCAGGTGCTTTAACACACTGTACCTACAGTTAGAGACCACTCTGCAGTGAGATTCAGCCTGTGTGCACAGCCCAAAACTACACTGGCTGTTTCTGCAGGTCTGTTGCAGTGGCATCTCCTTTCTAATGCACTGCCTGTGCTCTTTGTCCTGTTCCATGTGGTCTAACCTAGTGAGTAATACTCCTTAGTAAATAAAACATGATGTTGTATTTTGGCTGCTGTTCTAGTTTTTCTGTCTTCTTCTTATTTTCCTACTCAGGCTTATTTTTACACTCTAAATCCTTCTTAACGTGTTCTTATCCGCTTGAGAGTAGGGAGGCTCCACAGAGGCACCCAGACAGGCTGGATCACCGAATCACATTAGGGATTGGAAGTGACCTCGAAAGATCAGCCAGTCCAATCCCCCTGACACAGCAGGATCACCTAGATCCAGTCACACAGGAACACATCCAGGTGGGTTTTAAATATCTCCAGAGAAGGAGACTCCACAACCCCCCTGGGCAGCCCCTGCCAGGGCTCTGTCACCCTCACTGGGAAGAAGTTCCTTCTCATGTTGATGTGGAACCTCCTCTGCTTCAGCTCACACCCATTGCCCCTTGTTCTATCATGGGGTGCCCCTAAGCAGAGCCTGAACAAAACCCACCCCGGTTCCATGCCCAGCTGTGGCCTGTGTTTCTGTGTGCATGATACCTGAATTCTCATCAGCACAAAGAGTTTGGGATGATGGGTGCAACCTTTGATTCCATTTTCCAAAACTGAAAGCCACTCAAAACTCTCTGTTGTGGGGTTACAGCGGTAGCAGATCTAGAATAGGAGTCAGAGCTGTGTAGAGGGTTCTGCTAGTCTGTCCCCATTCCTGAACACACTTTCTCTACCAGGAGAGGTGCCATTCTGCCAAAGCATTGTCGATTCTTCACAGAATTACTGAGGCTGGCAAAGACCTCTAAGATCATCCAACCCAGCCCAGGACCTAACATCACCACAGCGGCCAGACCAGAGCACTCAGGGCCACAGCCAGGCTGCCCTTCAACACCTCCAGGGATGGGGACTCCACCACTGCTCTTGGCAGTCCATTCCAGCCTCTGATGACCCTTTCCCTGAGGAAGGGCTTCCTAACATCCAACCTAACCCTTCCCTGGTGCAGCTTCAGGCCCTGCCCTCTCATCCTGTCGCTGGTTGCCTGGGAGAAGAGCCAGATGCCCACTGACTACAACCTCCCTTCAAGTAGTTATAGAGAAGGATAAGATCCCCCTGAGTCTCATCTTCTCCAGGCTTCTGATGTTTGTTTTTTAGAAACAGTTCGAGCACTGTCTCTGAATCCTTCTGATGTAGATAAGAGGGTTTTTAGCTTTACATTATTTATATACTTTTAGAAGAGAGTGTGTTTGTTTGGAAGCCTTGCCTGTGCTCCTTCAGCTACCTTCTAGGAGACCATTTATCTTCTACCTTATCATCATTCCTTTCCCTCAAAAGCCCTGCACGTACCTGCTCAGAATCTTGTCTCTGTTCTCTCATTTTCCCTTGTTTCTGCCTTTCCTTTTGGAGCTGTAATGGAATAATCTGTAGTTCTGGGTCTTCATTTTTCTCTTTTCAAAGGACTTTGCTTTTTTGTTTCTTGGAATTTAGAGCCTGTTTGTGGCCAGTTGCCTGAGGCTGGCCAGATCACAGGACAGGATTTCCCTTTTTCCCAAGGGAAGAGGGGAAAAAAGGGAATTGCCAGGCTTTTGTTGAGGTTGGAAACTAAAATGATTTAATAATAATAACAACAATAACAGCAGCAATAGGAAGATCTAGAGCCTCCGGGGCCGGGCATCCTCAGGGTGGGCACGTGCTCAGGACAGAGCCAACAACAAACGGATCCTGTTTATCTTTGACTAGGACACTAGTCCTTGTGAAGCTGCAGTGGCCACATCTTGTCCTTGTATGCTTGTATTTTTCAGCTGGACCATGTTCTTCATGTGCTTGGATTGTTTTTTAAGGGCTTTGAGGTGTTTTCACAGTTAATGAGTGGCAGCTTTTGTCTTTTCACAGAATCACAGAACAGTGGGGATTGGAAGGGACCTCAAGAGATCATCTAGTCCACTGCCCCTCCCAGAGCAGGATCCCTAGTCCCAGCTGCACAGGAACATGTCCAGGCAGGTTTCAAACATCTCCAGAGAAGGAGATTCCACAAGCCCCTTGGGCAGCCCCTTCCAGGGCTCTGTCACCCTCACTGGGAAGAAGGTCCTTCTCACATTGATGTGGAACCTCCTATGCTCCAGCTGACACCCATAGCCCTTTGTCCTATCAGTGGGTGCCCCTGAGCAGAGCCTGGCTCCATTCTCCTGACCCCCACCCTTCACATATT
>VXBP01003505.1:33489-49267 GCA_013400115.1 Rhinopomastus cyanomelas | reverse complement strand
GGTCACCCCTCAGTCTCCTTTCTTCCAAGCTCAAGAGACCCAGCTCCCTCAGCCTCTCCTCAGCAGGGCGATGCTCTGTTCCCCTCATCAGCTTTCTCAGACCTTCTGAATGTTATTGTATGAGCACAGCTGAGGTGCTGCCCTGTAACTGGGCGTTTCTTTCAGTCCTCTTGTACCTCGTGCTTGAGGCTGCTCACACTAAGTACCTCCTTTTCTTGTGTGCTCCTTTGTCAGCAGCAGCCTCAGGATGTCTGCTTGGATCTCACGGCGTGCTGTGTATATATGAATCATTGACTCATTTTTTCCTTGGTGTTTGTAAAATCCTTTGGCTTTTGAAGGTTTTTCTCTGCTTGTTTTGTACCTTAATCTTCAGTCAGGCAACAAGATGACACTACCATCACTCTCCATTTATGCTTCATATGTCTTACTTGGGCATTGATGCAATGGTCTTACTTATTTGGGGATAGTTTTATCTGTTGCAATACTCTGGTGTGGAAGTGTGGACAAGTCACTCTTATTTCAAAGTCCTGCTCCACCCACAAGGATCTGAGCAGAAGAGGAGGAGAGACACAGGGGGGATGTACTCCTGTGCAGCTTGGTCTAGGTGATCCTGCTGTGGCAGGGGGATTGGACTGGATGATCTTTCGAGGTCCCTTCCAATCCCTAATGATTCTATGATCTTATCCTTCTCTATAGGTACCTGAGGGGAAGTTGTAGTCAGGTGAGGGTCAGGCTTTCTCCCACGCAGTGCCAGGACAAGAGGGCAGGGCCTGAAGGTGTCAGGGGAGGGTTAGGTTGGATGTTAGGAAGCCCTTCCTCATGGAAAGGGTGGACTGTGGTGGAGTCCCCATCCCTGGAGGTGTTGAAGGGCAGCCTGGCTGTGNTATCCTTCTCTATAGGTACCTGAGGGGAAGTTGTAGTCAGGTGAGGGTCAGGCTTTCTCCCACGCAGTGCCAGGACAAGAGGGCAGGGCCTGAAGGTGTCAGGGGAGGGTTAGGTTGGATGTTAGGAAGCCCTTCCTCATGGAAAGGGTGGACTGTGGTGGAGTCCCCATCCCTGGAGGTGTTGAAGGGCAGCCTGGCTGTGACCCTTAGTGCCCTGGTCTGGCCAATGTGGTGATGAGCCAGGGCAGGGCTGGATGAGCTCAGAGGTCTTTTCCAGCCTCAATAATTATTTGATTCTTTAACTGCATTGTACAGGTTCTGATTATTAACAGCTTGTGCTGCAAGTGGATGAAAAGCCTACACACAAATGTACCAGTTTTGGTGAAAATCATTCTTCTGAGTGAAGAATCTGAACTGTGAAACTCCTTAGAATTACATTTTTCTTCTAGATGTAATATTTTTTTCATACAGTTATCAAGAAACCTTGAAAAACACCCATGATATTCTGACATTGCCTCTTCCACAAACCTGGATCCCTGCTGTTGTACTGCTTCAGTTCATTCCCTGATGTGACCTGCTGTGGATGGGCCTGCAGACAGTCAGACTGCAATTTTCCCCATCCTTGTCAGCGTGTGTGTGTGGCCTTCTAGCAGGACAATTGGGATGATGGAGGATAACCTGTGTTTTAAGTCACTGCAGGAGGGTTTGCCAGACGTGTTAGCCTGCAGCAGAGAACTAGAGGAAGTTAGTGTGGATCAGCAAACTCACCTTGACCTCATTTCACTGCTTTTCCCAGCTTGGCTGCACTAGAACTCTTCCAGCAGACCTGGAGGTATCCCCCAGCAGACCTGGAGGTATCCCCCAGCAGACCTGGAGGTATCCCCCAGCAGACTGAGCTCTGCCAGCTGATGGGTGCTAGGGTGTAGCCCATCCCGGCTCCCAGTTAGCACTTAAGGTGCTTGCCAGTGTGTCTGAAGCCCTTGCTCTTTCCCTCCTGTGAGGCCGCCGTCACTCGCTGCGCTCAGCGGTGGTTCATTTGTGAACCTGTTTTATTGTAGCCTGGAGACACAGTGAGCGGGTTGTCTAACCACAGGTATCAGGGCAGACTGCTCGTGCACCGCAGAGGTGTTGGTTTGCACCTCACTGTACCACTGACTGCTGCTCTGAGCTGAGCTGGCGGTGCAGCATCTTTTGTGCAAGCAGCCTTTGATTTGGAAGCAGCTAGTGTGTAGACAAAACAGGTCAAAAACTGTCACTTCTGCAAAGGTCTTTCTGGCTTGCAGCCCACAAAGCCAACCATGGCCTGGGCTGCATCAAAAGATGCAGTGACAGTTGGTCGAGGGAGGTGGTTCTCTCTGCTGTGCCACCTGGAGTACTGGGTCCAGTTGTGGAGTCGCCAGCATCAGAAGGACCTAGAGCTCCTGGAAGGGGTCCAGAGGAGAGCAACTCAAATGATCAGAGGGTTGGAGCACCTCCTCTATGAGGACAGGCTGAGCAGGTTGGGGTTGTTCAGCCTGGAGAAGAGGTGGCAACCAGGTGACCTTCTAGCAGCTTTCCAATAGCGAAAGGGGGCTACAAGAAAGCTGGGGGAGGGCTTTTTACATGAGTGCATAGTGAGAGGACAAGGGGAAAGGATTCCAGACTTGAAGAGGGGAAACTGAGGTTGGACATGAGGAACAAATTCTTTGCTCTGAAGCTGCTGAGATGCCGGAACAGGTTGCCCAAGGAGGTTGCGGCTGCTCCATCCTTGGAAGTGTTGAAGGCCAGGTTGGCTGGAGCCCTGAGTAACATGCTCTAGTGAAGGTGTCCCTGCCTGTGCAGGGGGTTGGGACTGGATGATCTTTAAGGTCCCTTCCAACCCTGGCCATTCTATGGTTTAGTCACCCTAATGCTGATGTCTGATGGCTAGAAAGGTCAGTGTGCTGCTGCAGGCTCCTCCCTGTTTGCTGGCTGCCCTGAGGTTGCTTTTGGGCAGGCTCCACGTGAAGTCCTGTGATCTTACATAAAGCAATGACCAGGTAAAGATGTGATGTTTTCCAATTAATGTACCCTTCCTGTTGCCCATAAAAACCAAAGCTTGCTGTAACGCGTCGCCTCGCCGCTGACCTGCGTGTTGTTCAGCAAGCTCTGGCTAATGTTCCTGGGGAGGCTGTTAGGCAGCAGCTATGAATTTGGTCACATGCTTAACATGGTGAGGCAAGTAACTTGTTTGAAAATAGAGCAGAAAGATGACCTTGTGGTTTGGATGTGGAATTAAGGCTTAGATTCACATCCAGGATCTGAAGTTGCTAGCTCTTCTAGTTCAAATAACCATTTCCCTGCCTGAAGCAGTAGCTATGACTCATGTTCCTCCTCTTCCCACTTTGTTCCCGGCTGCTTGTTTCCATGCTGCGGTTGTTTCCTCGACTGTGAAGTTGTGTTATAAAGCACAAGTGTTCTCAAGGGGTCACAGCATCTCTCCCAAGGCCAATGTCCTGCAACATGGTGCCAGTACTTGGAATAAATTCATCCTTGGGGATGTTGCAGGGGGATTGGACTGGATGATCTTTCGAGGTCCCTTCCAATCCGTAATGATTCTATGAGCATCCAGTGATGGGACAGGGGGCAATGGGTGTCAGCTGGAACACAGGATGTTCTACATCAATATGAGAAGGAACTTCTTCCCAATGAGGGTGACAGAGCTCTGGAATGGGGTTGCCCGGTGGGGTTTTGGAGTCTCCTTCTCTGGAGATGTTTAAAAGCCACCTGGACACGTTCCTGTGCGACTTGGTCTGGGTGATCCTACTGTGGCAGGGGCAGTGAACTAGATGATCTTTCAAGGTCCCTTCTGATCTCTAATGTTCTGTGATTCTTTGCTGTCTAGTGTGGATGCTGTTGGCCAGGAACAGACTCAGCACATAACGGGAGCTGTCAAGAGTCTCGAGAAGGGTTTGAGGAGCAGTGTGTGTGGGTTTTTTGTTTTTCCATTCCATTGAGGCTTCAAGGGTTCATAGTGCTGAGGAAAGACCTTTCTCCTGCTTAGGGGCAAGTGATACAGAGGAGCATGAGAGAGGCTAATGGCCATGTGGCTGAAAAGCACTCTGGGCCAGGCAGTCTGGGCACATCCTAATACTTCCTTAGGAGATGCTCTTGGACAACCTGTGTATTATCTGGAAATCACTCTGTGTGGCAGCAGGAGGCTGTGGCAAGAGCTTCATGCCCTGTTGTGGGAGATGTGCCTATTCTGGGGTGGGTGGGGGTTTACTCCAAGCTGTGGATGAGGGAGAAGCAAAGGCAAAGGGACTCGCCCAGCAATTAAACAGGTAAGATTAAACCTTCTCTCTGTGCCTGGAAGCAGATCTTCATTCCAGGTGGCTTCCTTCTGTGACAGTGAAATGTCCCTGTGGCAGAGCCCCGGGGGCTGTGGCTGTGTCGCTGTAACTCTCTTGCACGCCTGCTGCAGTCCTTTGGTTTCCTTTGCCCTCAGTTTTTCCCTTTGTGTTGGGTTTTCTTTTCCCCTCCTCGAGTGTTTGGGTGTTGCAAATAACACAGCGAATGAGTCACAGCCTCACACAGGAAACCACCGAGAAAATATGGGATGTCTGTCCTATTTCAGCTCCTATTTGCCCAATGTTGTCCCGGCTTGGCGAGGGCAACTGCCTCAAAGAACAGAATCGGTGGTTAAAGGGAGGCTGGAGGTCCTGTTGCATCCCCTGTGATGGAGAACTTGACTCTCTTCCAACCCCCTGTTCACAGGCTGATGTGCCTGCTGGTGGAGATAACTCTGGTCCATCCTCGAGGTTTGCTGTCCTTTTCCAGTGGGGTGGCCCTGAGAGCTGGCAGGGGAAAAGAGAGGAGATAGCCTGGAAAGAGCTGATAGAAGTGTTGGGGAGACCATGGTGCTGTTTCATGATTAGCAGGTGGTCTTTGCAGGGATGGGTCTGTGTGGTGCCGAGAGGCAGAGTGGAGGGAGGGTGGTTTCAGTAATTGTTTGTGTGGAAGGTGCACTTGCTTCTTCCTTTGATAAGGAAAGGTGTGAAGTATCAGTCAGGAGTAGGAGGCAAAATCAACAACCACAGACAGCCTTCTGAAGCAGCTGGAGGAGGAAAGGTTAAACAGCCTCCCTTGTGCTGCACTTCTGCCTAAACAGGAGGAGGGAGAGGAAATCTCTTAACCTTGTTTGTGACTACAGTAAGCAATCTAGTTACTGGCAGCCTTTAATCCCCACACTGCTGGACCCCAGTTAGAGCAGAGGAGCCTTGGTCTCACACCCTTGCAGGCAGGGATGGAGTGTCTGTGAAGGAAATGCAGCTTGATCTAGGTGATGCTGCTCTGGCAGGGGGATTGGACTGGATGACCTTTCGAGGTCCCTTCCGATCCCTGATGTTCTGTGAAATGTCTGAACCTCTCTGTGCTTTGACCATTACCTGAAGAAATGGTGGTGAGGCTTTGCACTGACCATTTGGATTTTGTCCAAGGAGCACGAGAACAGTTGGCTCCAAAGTGTGAGTCCTGTCTACTTGTCTGGCTAAGAAATCACTCCCTGGGTGCCACTGGGTTCCTCAGCCTCTCTTTAAGTGACCTGGACACTTCATTCATAGCTCTGGGTGTCTTTGAAGCTTTTATCATGCCCTGACCGTTCCTTCCTCCTGAAGAGCATGTTCCAAGGATCACTTCTATCAGGGCAGCTGTGATTATTAGGGAGGTGATGGTGCCCCCATACTCCACACTCATGAGACTGCACCTTGAGTAGTGGGTCCAGTTTTGGGCACCACTGTACAAGAAGGACATTGAGGGGCTGGAGGACGGCCAGAGAAGGGCAGTGAGGCTGGGGAGAGGTCTGGAAAAGAAGCCCTGTGGAGAGCAGCTGGGGGAACTGGGGTTACTGAGTCTAGAGAAGAGGAGGCTGAGAGGAGACCTTGCTCTCCACAGCTACCTCAAAGGAGGTTGTAGCGAGGCTGGTGCTGGTCTCTTCTCCCAAATGACTAATGATAGGATATGGGGTAGTGGCCTCAGGGTGCATCAGGAGAGGTTTAGATTGGATCTTAGGAAGAAGTTCTTTCCTGAGAGAGTGGTTGGGCACTGGAAGAGGCTGCCCAGGGAGGTGGTGGAGTCCCCATCCCTGGAGCTGTTTAAAAACCCAGCACTTGAGGCCAGTGGTGTAGAGGTTAGAGAGCTGTTGGACTGAGAGCTGGACTTGCTGATCTTGAAGGTCCTTTCCAGCCACAGTGATTCTATGATTTTGTGATTTCTCTTCTGAGTAGCTGGCAGAGCTATGAGATGTGTATGAAGCTGAGCTGTAGACTCCTGGAGCTTATGCCTGTGCCAGGGGAATGGTGGGTTTAGCTGAGATGCAGACAAACAAGAAGAGGGTGATGAGCTATAGCAGAGGAGGTCAACTCCTCAGCTAATCAGTGCTGTGCACTGAAAGCAGAGCAGTTGGGTGTTTGACCCAGTAAATCTTGTGTGCACTTCTGAAAATTAACAAGGCACTCGTGTTCAGTCCTGATTGTAGTGGCAAACACTCCTGCCTTCATGAATATGAATAAGTTTCACATCCCAAGTGATAAAAGATTAATATCTCTGCTTAATTACAACCTAGTTTTTTTTCCTAATACCTTGAGAATAAATGACTTTTCAAGGAGAGAGCTGTCTGTGAGATGGGCAGGGTGTTGAAACTCACTCTGGGAAGAAGGCAAAACGAAGTAGTTCAAGGTTTAAAATCCAGGGTAGTGTTGTGTGTGAGAGAAGCTCACAGAAAGAAGAGTGAAAGGAAAAGAAAACTTGGTCGTGTGTCTGAAACATGGGCTTGCATGTGCACCCCCACCTACCTAAAAGACCAAACATGGACCTCAGTGACAAGTTGCCACCCTGGTGAAGGGCACTTTGAAATGCATGTACTGCAGAAGACCTTTGCGTGTGAGCAGCGGTGCCATAGGAGACATCAACATGAGAAGGAACTTCTTCCCAGTGAGGGTGATGGAGCACTGGAACAGGCTGCCCAGGGTGGTTGTGGAGTCTCCTTCTCTGGAGACGTTTAAGACCCACCTGGATGTGTTCCTGTGTGACTTGGTCTAGGTGGTCCTGCTGTGTCAGGGGGATTGGACTGGATGGTCTTTCAAGGTCCCTTCCAATCCCTAATGTTCTGTGATTCTGGGAACATCACCCCTGCTGTTTTTTCCACCTGTTGCACATCGTCCTCCTCAGACACAGGTGCTCACACTTGTAGAAAAACAATCCTAAAGCAAACAGGTTGCTGGATGGTACTGCAGGTCTAGGGAGAGGAGCCACAAATGGAGCAGGCTTTGTGTTCTTTTGTCCTGTTGAACCAGAAGACGTTTTGCCCAGCAGGAATATGAGCCAGTGGTGTTCGCTTAGGATCTCTCTGGTGCCCATATTTCTCAAGCATTTGTCTCCTACAGATGAGGAAGGACAGATGAGGTTGGGTGAGTGCCAGCCATGCTTTTCACTTGCTAATTTCCTTCCCTTTATATTTTCAGGTTTTTAGATTCCTCATATTTGAGATATGATACAAATATATTGAAGGATTAAGCCTTAATGTTTAGGATTATATAGGAGGGATGTTGAGAGCAGCAGGCTTTTTAATGCCCACTGACCTTGCTGAGGTGCTGGAACATGTCCAGAGGAGAGCAGTGAGACTGGTGAGAGGACTAGAGGGAAAGTCTGATGAGGAAAGGCTGAGGGAGCTGGGGGTGTTTATCCTGGAGGAGACTTGGGGGACCTTCTCCCTCTCTACAACTACCCGAAGGGAAGCTGTAGTCAGGTGGGGGTCAGGCTTTTCTCCTAGGCAACTAGCACAAGGATTTGGGGTGGTTGAGTCTAGAGAAGAGGAGGCTGGGAGGAGGAGACCACCTTGCTCTCTGCAGCTCCCTCAAAGGAGGTTGTAGTGAGGCTGCTGCTGCTCTCTTCTCCCAAATGATTCATGATGGGAGGAGGAGAAATGGCCTCAGGTTGCATCAAGGGAGGTTTAGATTGGATCTGTGGAAGAAGCTCTTTGCTGAGAGAGTGGTTGGGCACTGGAAGAGGCTGCCCAGGGAGGTGGTGGAGTCCCCATCCCTGGAGGTGTTTAAAAGCCCAGTAGCCAGAGCCCTTGAGGCCATGGTCTAGGGGTTAGGGAGCTGTTGGGCTGAGGGCTGGGCTTGCTGATCCTGGAGGTCCTTTGTAGCAATGATGATTCCATGATTGTGCTGACTTTCACCACACTCTTTCCCTAAGTTGTCTGGACAGAGAACAGACTTAGTGCAAATTCACCTAAGCTGAACACTTCTTTCCTCTTGCCTCCACCTGCTTTGTCTTGGCAGGTGAACGTCATACACTTTCTCACCATAGGTATCCACAAGTACCACCTACACTTTGTCTTTCTTCTCTAATAGAAGGCCTTGAGATGTTACAGAGTGAGGAAAAATCTTGTTCTTCTGTTGTGGACACATCTGAGATCGAAAGAGCTTAGACCTGCCTAAAGTGTGTGCTTTGGGCTGCACTGGTAAAGGTAGGAGGTATCCTGCAAAATGTTGTGTTGCTTAAGGTGCACTTTGGGTTTGGTTTACTTGTCCTGCTGAAGTTAGGCTTTTAGGGACTTGTCATTCTCTGAACATCAAGACTAGCAGCTTTCCTTTCCTTAAGAGTAAAGATCTAAGTTTGAAAGTGGCTGCAGATTTTACTTTGAAGGAAGATGTCTAAGAAGAGGAGGAATTTTCCATCACAGAACATTAGGGATTGGAAGGGACCTTGAAACATCATCCAGTCCAATCCCCCTGCCACACCAGGATCACCTAGACCAAGTCACACAGGAACACATCCAGGTGGGTCTTAAACATCTCCAGAGAAGGAGACTCCACAACCCCCCTGGACAAGCTGTGTGTTTCTTGGTGCCTTCAGCTTCTAGATGAAATGGGTGAGATGCTCCTAAAGGATGTGTTTTGTAATTGGATGTCTCTGTGCCATCAATTACTGGACTACATCCAGTTACAGAAGTGGGTGTAAGATCCTACTCCTGACTGCTGACAGCTCCTGAGGCCGTAGCTCCACAGTGTCACAAACAAACTGTTAGGTTGTTCTTGTCAGCAGGATTGCTGATGACACAGAGCTGGGAGGAGTGGCCGACACTCCAGCAGGCTGTGCTGGACCTGGACAGTCCAGGGAGCTGGGCAGGGAGGAATTTAATGAAGTATAACGAGGGCAAGTGCAGAGTCNGGAACTTCTTCCCAGTGAGGGTGACAGAGCACTGGAAGGGGTTGCAGAGTCTCCTTCTCTGGAGATGTTTAAGACCTGTGTGGATGTGTTCCTGTGTGACTTGGTCTAAGTGATCGTGCTCTGGCAGGAGGATTGGACTAGATGATCTTTCGAGGTCCCTTCCAACCCCTAATGTTCTGTGATTCTTCAAGCACCTACTTTATTGCAGGTATGAGAAATCTGAGGTATGTGGTTAGAGTGTTTTCCCCTCTCCTCCAAGATGCATTTCAGGCTGTTCTTCAATTACTCTTGGAAGACTTCCAGTCTCTTGCTGCCTTGCTGCATCACCTGTGGTGCAAGTGGGTTAGGAACACGAGAGAACGACGGCAACCATAAGGCAGTGCGTGGCTCCAGTGTGTGTAACACGCTGCTGCGCTCTGTGAGTACAGATGGAAAAGCCAGGCTGAGGGTAGTTTTTGCAGTGACTGGTTGAGTCCCCATCCCTGGATGTGTTTAAAGATCGTTTGGATGAGGTGGTGAGGGATCTGGTTTAGGGGTGAACTTGTAAGGTAGGGTAGAAGGTTGGATTCAATGATCCCAGGGGTCTTTTCCAACTAGAGCGATTGATGATTATGAATTTGAGTGCAGATGCAGCTGTAGAAGGGGATAAGCTGGTAGGAGTTTCCTCTTCTGTGTGGGTTTTCTGAGCAGCCTGAATGAATCAACCTGAAAGGAGGGAGTAATGTGGCAGAGATGCTGAGGAGCTCTCCCTTCATGGAAGAGCACTGCCTGGTGGGACTTGTTAGAGCTGGCAGCAGCTCTGCTGGAAGGCAATAAGAGAGTTTGATGAAAATCCACTCTGAAACAGAGCTGCTGGAAGGATACTGTGTTCTTGATTTCTTCATCCGTGGTAGCTGGCTTGTATCTTTATTTATATGGACCTGAGCGTGGGTTAGTCAGGATGTTTTTGGTAGAGAGGAGGCAGTCTGTCTGCTTTCCAGCCTTTCCTAAGGAAGCTTGTTAGTGGGCAAGGGGAGAGATGCCAGCTTTCCAGGCAGTGGTGCTGCTGGGGATGAGCACCCTAGTCTTGACTTCTTCCTGATCAGTGTCATCTAGTGATAGGACACGGGGCAAATGGGGTGAGCTAGAACAGAGAAGGTTCCACATCCATCTGAGAAGGACCTTCTTCCCAGTGAGGGTGATGGAGCACTGGAAGGGGCTGCCTTGTGGGGGTTGTGGAGTCTCCTTCACTGGAGAGTTTAAAACCCACCTGGACATGTTCCTGTGCGACTTGGTCTAGGTGATGCTCCTCTGGCAGGGGGATTGGACTGGATGATCTTCTGAGGTCCCTTCCAGTCCTTGATGTTCTCTTCTAGTGCACCTGAAATCCTGCCCTCTTTTCCTTCTAGAAGAGATGAGAAAGGGGCATGCAAACACAACCTGTGGAGTATCTACTACAGCTACTGATCTCCCATCAGCTGCCCTGTTAGTAAACAAAGCATGAGGAGGCCAATTCCAAATTCTATCTCATAGATGTCACAGAACAAAGTAACGATGCCGCTGTGATTAGGCAGCAATTAAAAGTTTATTACTATTGAGGGGTTGTTTTTTAGCAGCACTGAATCACTAACCAGTTTAAAGACAACAAGGTGATTCAGTAGAATAGATTACAATCAAAACAGCGACCTAACTACGGGTTTGATGATGACAAGGTTCACACTAGCTTACTACAGGATATCCTTGGTGAATGAATCTTCTCCTTTAAAAGCTGTGTGGAACCTGTGAGGTTAATTACTGTGTTTCCTGCAGTAAAGTTTAAAGTTTGAGTTCAAAAAGTTGAAAAGGAATGTGGCTGCCCCTCCCCTTTTTCTCCCCCCTTGGTGGCTTCCACTTTCTTCTTCTCTCCAACTTGGACTGCTCAGAGGTGCCTTGAGAAAATGTTACTGCTCCTAAACCAAGTCAGTTGCTTCGTTGCCTGGAGATCCATAAGGGGTTTTGTTAAACCCTCCCTTTCTGTCTGACACGTCAGATGAGAGCTCTTGGTTGAAATCTGGTCGGGGTCTCTGGCCAGTGACATTGGTGGTGACCCAGGTGAGAGGTGTGGGGATCCAGACGAGGACCACCACAACGCTACGCTGCTGTTACAGCCACTACAATTGATGTGTAGGCACAGACACACCTACAGGCACAGCCACGTGGATCCAGTGAAAGGTTTGGATCTCCACACTGGTGTTGGCAAAGGTGACTGTTCAAACACATAAGTGGAGGTGGGTGAAAGAGAGGGTAGCCTACAACTAAAATTTCCTCCTCATGTTTTAGAGCAATTTCTCCAGCAGTCTTAGCAGACAAGGACTGAATCTCTAGAAATCTTTGTCCTGGCCCTTTGCGTGGTTTATACCTGGGAGACTTCCCAACTCAGGGAAGACGCTGGACTCAGTCCACCGTGATCCAGGAGAGCTTAAAGGCCCTTGGTTTAGGATCACTGTTTATAGGGTCCAAGACAATTGGCTTTTGTCAGCTGTCTTCCCCCTCTGATCCACCATGGATGTTGAAACACCCCCATATTTTCTGCCAGTTGTGCTGGCACAGAACTTTTGGAGCTCCAGGGTTTGGTATCACTTCCCAGTTGGCCTCAGCTCAGGTACTCTCAGGAGCTGCTTATCAGGAGCTGACCAACTCCCAAGTGATAGGAATACCAGTACAGGACTGGGAAGGTGGGGCTCTGCGTACCAAGGAGGTGCTTTAGTGTTCTTTGCAGTGTAGTTCACTGTTCCTGCTTGGCTTGCTCTGGATTGGGTCTTGGCCCAAGAAGGAGGTGAGGAGATAAAACGCATCAGGTCTTGTCATGGGGACTGTCACTCAGAAGGAAAAAATAAGAATCAATCTTTTCCAAGATTAGTTTTTCCAGGCTCAAGAGACCCAGCTCCCTCAGTCTTTCCTCATCAGGGAGATGCTCCACTCCCTTTATCATCTCTGTGGCTCTGCTCTGGTCTCTCTCGGGCAGTTCTGTGTCCTTCTTGATCTGAGGGGCCAAGAACTGGACACAATCTCTTCTCACTTGGTTCTCAGTACAAAGAAAATGTAGAGCCACAAAGATGAGTGGAGCATCTCCCTGATGAGGAAAGGCTGAGGGAGCTGGGTCTCTAGGGCTGGGAAAACAGGAGACTGAGGGGTGACCCCTTGAATGTTGATCAATATGTGCAGAGTGGGTGTCAGGAGGATGGGGCCAGGCTCTGCTCAGGGGCACCCAATGATAGGACATGGGGCAGTGGGTGTGAGCTGGAACAGAGGAGGTTCCACATCAGTGTGAGAAGGACCTTCTTCATGGTGAGGGTGACAGAGCCCTGGAAGGGGCTGCCCAGGGGATTGTGGAGTCTCCTTCTCTGGAGATGTTTAAAACCCACCTGGCCATGTTCCTGTGCGACTTGATCTAGGTGGTCCTGCTGTGGGTGGGGGATTGGACTGGCTGATCTTTCGAGGTCCCTTCCAATCCCTAATGTTCTGTGATTCTGTGAAAAGCAACGCTGTTTGCAAGCGCTGCCTCTGCTGAGCAGACTCTGTAAGTTTAATCTGTGTGTTTTCTGGAGAAAAGTTTGGGTTTAAAAAGTTGGAAAAGTTTCTATCCCCTCACACTCCTTTCTCTTTCCCCCTCTGCTCCTCCCTCCTTTCCCCTCCCCAGCAAATTAAAATGTCTTGGTGTCTGTTTTGCCTCGATGGAGTCGGTTGTTTCATTGCCTGCAGATTCGTAAGTGGTTTTGTTAAACCCTCCCTTTTCTGTCTGAAGCTTGGTTGAACTACAGTCGGGGTCTCCAGCCCACAACACGGGTGATTCCCAGGTGGGAAGGACGGGCATCCAGACAAGGACACGTCTGGAAGTTGCCTGGAAGTTTGGCTGACCATGGCACGAATAAAATCCTACAGCTCCCCTGCTCCCCTTACTAGGGTTGATGGTTCATGTGCTTCAGGGGTTAGGGGAGCATTAAGGTAGAAGAGACATTTACAGCTGAAACATCATAGAATCTCCTGAGTTGGAAGGGTTCCTCCGGTCATTGAATCCAACTCCTGACTCTAATCAGGACAAACCAAAAGTCTCACAGTTTAACTGGAAGTGGCTTCCAAACCCTGTTGTGGGTCACGTCTGCGGGTTCAGATAACACAGCCGTTGAGCCCACGCCAGGGAGGAGAAGACAAAGCCCACCAGATGACCAACCAGCCGAGCACTTGACACGGGAACTGGCTGTGGGCACCTTGTGCAAGCGTTTCTGTGAACGGAAGCGGTGCTGGCCGCTTGAGATGCTGCAGAACAGACAGGTCATGGCACGCTGCACCACGAGGGCTTGAGTTGTGCCCTCCTGCCATGCTCTGAGGATGGACAATGGTAGTTGTCCTAGTTTCTAAAGAACATCTTGTACCTCCCCAGCTATGTGCCAGAGACTTGCAGGTCAGTAGTATTCAGTGAGGAAGGGAAGCTTTCTCCTTTTCTTTCTTCAATTAACTAACACAATTAGTACTGTGGTTTGGGAGGTGATTTCTAGGGAACCACTTGATGACCCTTCGCTGGATCACGACAGACCTGTCCAGGATGGGAATCAAAGCTTTGCAAAAACCTTGGGCTTTGCTTCAAAGTGTGAAGGTCTTGGTGCTGTTTAGTGCATCAATGACTTGAGTTTCAGCTTCACAAAGTGTTCAATTCTGCTCCTGTGGATGAGTATCAGACACTGTTGCTGGAGGTGGAATCAGCGTTCCACCAAACCACATCTTGCTGTAGCAAGGGGATTGGACTGGATGGTCTTTCAAGGTCCCTTCCAATCCCTAATGATTCTATGATCTGCTATCACATCCAATCCCTGATGGATGTCGCTTTTTCTGCCTCGTAGCTTTTTATTCTCTTGACATCCCTCACAGAAAGCTTTCACAGATGGCTTCACACCAGCCCAAGGTATTTTGTTACCTGCTGATAAATGATGGGCTGCTTTCCCCGCGAGTTTTTGGTTTGTTGTCTGAGCAAACAGGGTGTTTGTGCTCTACAGCAAGTCAGGCCATTCTCACCTTTGAAACTGATGTCCCTGCTGATTTTAAAAGAATTGAGAAGAGAGAAATAAGGGAAATCCTATAATTACTGAGGCTGGAAAAGACCTCTGAGATCATCAAGTCCAGCCTGTGAGCTAACGTCACCACATCAGCCAGACCATGGCACGAAGTGCCACATCCAGCCTGTCCTTAAACACCTCCTGGGATGTGGACTCCACCTTGAGCTTGGAAAAAAGGAGACTTAAGGGTGACCTCATGAATGTTGATCAATATGTGAAGGGTGGGTATCAGGAGGATGGAGCCAGGCTCTGCTCAGTGTCATCTAGCGACAGGATGAGGGGCAATGGGTGTGAGCTGGAACAGAGGAGGCTCCACATCAATATCAGAAGGATCTTCTTCCCAGTGAGGGTGACAGAGCACTGGAAGGGGCTGCCCAGGGGGTTGTGGAGTCTCCTTCTCTGGAGACATTTAAAACCCACCTGGCCATGTTCCTGTGTGACTTGATCTAGGTGATCCTGCTGTGGCAGGGGGATGGGACTGGCTGATCTTTCGAGGTCCCTTCCAATCCCTAATGTTCTGTGATTCTGTGAAGTGCTCTCTGAGCCTCAGGAGGTGGTGTGTTAGATCCTGACTCTGAATGCTTTTCTAACAAGCATCTTCTCAAATAGCAGGGTTGTTTTTTTGCTTTCAGAGGGTGTGTTGTTCAGCATCTTTCATCTTCTGCAGTGTAAGGAGCTGGGACACACGAGACACATAAGCAAAGCTGTTGTGTGAGCTCTGATCAAATCATGGCCAGCGTTGCCAGTGGAAATCTGTGCAGCAGATTGCAGGACTAAACAGGTGGAATGAAAGCATTCAGGTAAAGCCAGCGATCCTGTCTTGATGAAGCTGTGTTGGCACTAGGGTATCCTGAGGAAGAGAAAGGTGAGAGGCTCCCCAACGTGACAAATCACTGGTGTCTCCCTTAACTGAAGGCTTTGCTGAGTGGCGTGCCTTTGTGCTGGGTGATGTGTGTGGTTGGCATCAGAAGTGCTTCCTGTGGGTGACTCAGATACTGGGTTGTTTCAAAAGAAGGTAGGAGGGCTTTATTCCTTTAGATTCCAAACCTACTGCATGGGTACTGAGGATCACACCTTGGGTGGCATGAGTTGGCAGTCCTGGCCTTGCAGCTTGGAACTGGCAGCCCTTTGCTGACGTGGGTTCCAGTGCGTGCCTGACGGTGTGGCAAGCCATCCCAGTGCTGGCCTGGAAGGAAATGACTGGTTTTCTAAGCTTGATCTTTGCTGTATTGACACGTTGAGTCAGTTCTTCATGTGTTCAAACACATCGTGATGACGGTGGGGAGTCACGGAGGATAGAGAATAAAGGCTTTTGGTTCTGGTGCTGGGGCTGCTCTGCCTGTGCACTCTTAAAGAATCATAGAACCATTATGGATTGGAAGGGACCTCCAAAGATCATCCAGTCCAATCCCCCTGCCACAGCAGGATCACCCAGACCAAGTCATAGAATCAGTCAGGGTTAGAAGGGAGCACAGGACCACTCAGTGTTCCCAAAGAATTGGGGTGATACTTGATCTCTGTGAAGGTGACAGAGCACTGCAAGGGGCTGTCCAAGGGAGTTGTGGAATCTCCTTCACTGGAGATGTTTAAAACCCACCTGAATCTGTGCCTGTGTGACTTGGTCTAGGTGGT
>VXBP01003505.1:8104-33463 GCA_013400115.1 Rhinopomastus cyanomelas | reverse complement strand
GTGGTCCTGCTGTGGCAGGGGGGTTGGACTGGATGATCTTTCGAGGTCCCTTCCAATCCCTAATGTTCTGTGATTCTGTGAGCTCTTTGAAGGGCCTGAAAAGGAGCCTGGAAATGAATCATCTGGACCCTTGGGGGCATCATAGAGGAAGCTGGCTGGGAACAGTAAAACGTTACCCTGAGCATCTCTCTTGTAGATGCTGCCTGTGAGCACAACCCACAGCACTGGGGTCCAAAAATGAAGCAGAGCTTTTTGTCTGTGGAGGCAGGTAGGGCAGCTTTTATAAGGAAAAGGTCTTTCTGCTTGAGCCCTGGTGTCCACAAATTAAACCCAGCAGTGTGCTCTTGTGGCCAAGAGGGACAACAGCATCGTGGGGTGGTTAGCAGATGGAGAGAGGTTCTTCTCCCTCACTACTCTGCCCTGTTGAGACCACATCTGGAGCGTTGTGGCCAGTTCTGGGCCCCTCAGTTCAAGAGGGATGTGGAGCTGCTGGAGAGAGTCCAGTGTAGGACAACGAGGATGATGAAGGAGGTGGAGCACCTCCCTTACGAGGAGAGGCTGAGGGATCTGGGTCTCTTGAGCTGGGAGAAGAGGAGACTGAGGGGTGACCTCATGAATGTCTATAAATATGTGAAGGCTGGGTGTCAGGAGGATGAGCCAGGATCTTCTAAAAATCATCTAATAATAGGACAAGGGGCAGTGGTTGTGAGCTGGAACAGAGGAGGTTCCGCATCAATCTGAGAAGGACCTTCTTCCCAGTGAGGGTGACAGAGCACTGGAAGGGGCTGCCCAGGGAGGTTGTGTCTAGAAAACAGACCCTGTGAAGAGCTGAAGAGGGAACTGGGGTTATTTAGTCTAGAGGAGAGGAGGCTGAGAAGAGACCTTCTTGCTCTCAACAGCTCCCTCAGAGGAGGTTGTAGCAAGGCTGGTGCTGGTCTCTTCTCCCAAATGACTAATGATAGGATGAGGGGAAGTGGCCTCAGGGTGCATCTGGGGAGGGTTAGATTGGATCTTCGGAAGCAGCTCTTTCCTGAGAGAGTGGTTGGGCACTGGAAGAGGCTGCCCAGGGAGGTGGTGGAGTCCCCATCCCTGGAGGGGTTTAAAAGCCCAGTAGCCAGAGCCCTTGAGGCCATGGTCTAGGGGTTAGGGAGCTGTTGGGCTGAGGGCTGGACTTGCTGATCCTGGAGGTCCTTTCCAGTCAGGATGATTATATTATCCTATGATGTTAGGAAGCCCTTCCTCACAAAAAGGGGAAACAGGCACTGGAATGGACTGGCCATGACAGTGGTGAAGTTCTCATCCCTGAAGGTGTCTCAGTACAGACTGGCTGTGGCTCTTAGCACCCTGGTCTAGCTGATTGTGTTTATGGTAGCTCATGGGCTGGGCTTAATGATCTTAGAGGTCTCTTCCAGCCTCAGTCATTCTGTGATGCTGTGACTCTTTGAAGAAAATTATCTGCAGAGGTGGAAATACATCTCCAAGTGAATGAAAGGCTCTTCCAAAAGCACCACACCTAGTGGAGTTCCACTGAAGCCCAGTGGTTCCCAGCACAGCACTGTGTGCATATCCAAGAACTCAGCCTTCCTCCTCGTGTTTGAAGCTGTTACTCAGTGTGCAGGTCACAAAGGTGTTGTAAGCTCACAGTGCCACGATGTTCCTAGTGCTGCAATCAAACATCATCCAGCAGGCACGTCCACAAGGCTTTGAAAATGTGTGCTGGAGGCAGTTGAATCAGGAGTGCAGCTCTCAGTCAGAGGTGAGTGCTGGGCAGATGATCGATAGTACTCAGTTACCAGCCTTGTCAGAAGCACTGCAAAGTCAATAAAGAACTTCCAGAAACAGCTAACAAGTAGCTCATGCAGCCCTTTGTTCTACCATCCAAGGCTCATTCTTTTAAGCCTTTCTTTTTCCAGACCCCAAGCCTGGAAGCCAGTGCTTCAGTGTCTCTTAGCACTTCTTTGTGTAGGATGCTCAGGTAAAACTAGCTCGTGGAAGACCTGCCTTGGGAAGCAGTGTTGCTCTGGAGAGATGGAGTGCTGGCTCCTACGTGGAGTATACCAACAGAGCTCGTTCATGGAGAGCTGGGGTGGGTACCTTATGCTTTCGTGTAGCTACCAAACCTGGAAGCTGAGATGACCAGAACTGGTGCAGGGACTTTGCAGAGTCATGTGCCAGACCTCTGTCTTAGAAGAGGATGCTCCCTGGTGACCACAGAGCTGCTTTCCAATGTCTGAAGGGGACTACAAGAAAGCTGGGGGAGGGCTTTTGACACGGGAGGTAGCGAGAGGACAAGGGCAAAGGGTTCCAGAGTTGATGAGGGAAGATTGAGGAATACATTCTTTGCTGTGAAGGTGGTGAGATGCTGGAACAGGTTGCCCAAGCCAGTTGTGGCTGATCTCTGGAATTGTGGAAGGCCAGGTTGGCTGGGGTCTTGAGTAACCTGCTCCAGAGCAGGTGTCCCTGCCTGTGCAGGGGGAGTTTGAACTAGATGATCTTTAAGGTCCCTTTCCAGCCCTGGTTCTATGATTCATATTTCATAGCTGTTCACCTTGCAGGGTTAAACCTCTTCTCTTGCAAGAAGACATAAGGCACGTGTCTTGTCTCCTCTGCCGGTGAAATGGGTGCACAGATGTTGTGCAGGTGTTCAGCTGCAGAGTGTTTACACCCTGCAGCAACACCAAAAGTGCGGCTGGACTCGCTGTCAAGTTAGGATATTGCAGAGGGGAGTAAAAACAGGGCAGAGAGTAGGACCAGCAGGTAGTAGGTGAGTGTTACGTTACAGGTTGTGTGTAGAGCACTGGAATGATTTGCACTTTCAACGTGGCAGTCAGGGGGCTGACAGGAGCACTTGCACTAAGCTTACTAACCTTTGCTAATACTGTGAGTAGGAGGGATTGTAGTGTTGTCTGCCTGAGGCTTAAGCCAGGTGTTTAATATAAGGTACTTAAGATAAAGCTTTGAGAGATTATGTAAACAAGAGGGAAGGGGAAATGCCTGGTTTTATTGCTGGGATTTTGGAAAATGCTGGAAGATTGCTGTTCCTGAGGACTACTCACACCTCTAGGTCTAGTTTTGTGGTTTTATTGCCTGTTGTGTTGAAACAGCTCAGGCTGCTTTTTGCTCCCCCTCTGCTCTGCCCTGCTGAGACCACATCTGGAATATCGTGTCCAGCACAGAGAGGCATGAAGATGATGAAGGGAGGGGAGCATCTCCCTGCTGAGGAAAGGCTGAGGGAACTGGGTTTCTTGAGCCTGGAAAAAAGGAGACTGAGGGGTGACCATGAATGTTAATAAATATGTGAAGGGTGGGTGTCAAGAGGATGGAGCCAGGCTCTGCTCAGTGTCATCTAATGACAGGACAAGGGGCAGTGGGTTTGAGCTGGAACAGAGGAGGTTTCACATCAATCTGAGAAGGATCTTCTTCTTGATGAGGGTGACAGAGCCCTGGAAGGGGCTGCCCAGGGGGGTTGTGGAGTCTCCTTCTCTGGAGATGTTTAAAACCCACCTGGACATGTTCCAGTGTGACTTGGTTTGGATGATCCTGCTGTGGCAGGGCGATTGGACTAGATGATCTTTCGAGGTCCCTTCCAATCCCTAACGTTCTGCGATTAACAAAGACCAAGATGTTTGTGCAGCACATCACACGCATGCGGCCCTCAAATCGATGTGCATGGTCTTCAAAGATCTCCCATGTGTCATGTCTTCAAATGGAAAAACCATCAGGAAATCAACCATGGTGGCAGCGCAAGGATCTGCCTTATGGTGCCTTCACAGCCTGCCTTTGCTGGGTGCTGAGCCTGCACTGAATGTCCCTTGGGAATCTTCCTTTTGTGTGTTGGAGCTGACTCGACCTTACTGCAACCCCAGAAGGCAGGATAAGTGGCCATCATCCAGGTGCTAGAAGCTCTTTGCTGCCTGAACTTTCTGACTGGTGGTCTCTGCTGGCATGGAGCTGTAGACTTGCTGTGGCAAACTGCGTAGGCAGATTTTTAAAGCTTCCCAGTTAATGTAGAACCTGATGCTGAGGTCCTGCTTGGATCATAGAACCATCCCCTTCACCCCCATGAGTCCAGCAGGCAGCACCGTTGGCCCTGCGCACTCAGGAGTTTTCTTCTAATGCTCTCACCTTCTTTTGAGGAGGCCCCCAAAGCCCCGACTGCGTATCTCCTGGAGCGTAGCAGTGTGAATCACCAGGGAAAAGATGAAACTTGACATTTCACGTGGATGTTTTCCAACAGATAAGAAGCTGATTAATTAAAGGGTAGGCACAGCTGTAATATATGGAAATTGTGGGTTGGGGAGAGAGAGAGAGACGTATCTTTTTGTTTATTTTAAATTGAATTTTAAACACGTCCTTATTACCCAGTGGGGTATAATACAGATAACTGAGCGGATGTTTTCTCACCTTCTCTTCAGGATCTGACCACCCGTCTGTCGTGGGTCCTTCTCTGGATACCTACATGTCCCACCTTGGGGTGCCATTATGTTGTGGGGTAGAGACTCCAGCTATGTTTTCACAGTATCACAGCACGTTAGGGCTTGGAAGGGACCTCGAAAGATCCATCTAGTCCAATCCTTGTAGCTAAAGCATCTGCAGGCGGTGAACCAACTGACTCAAATTGGGGAGGAGAGGCACCAAGACATTTCCATTCACTCCCCCCAGCACACATCAGAGAAAACCCCACACAAGAAACAGACACAGAGACATGGAGTTTCCTCACGCTGCTCCAACACTGAACTGAGATAAAACGTCCAAAACATCTTCGTTATAGACAGTCTTGCTTCTCTGTGGAGAATTGGCGTCTGCGGACATTTTAAGAGTCAGGCTTGATCATCACAAATCTCTGAAGTTCAGAATTCTCTGCAGCTGAACACAGATTAAAGAGTAGACCCTGACAGTTCTTCCTGCATGTCAATTCTCTTCAGAAGTGATAACGTTTTCTCTCGGCAGCAAACAGCGCAGCTCTGAACAGACTCCAAGGTGGAGAAGGAGAAGAAAGCAGAAGTCACACAGGGGAGCAGTGGGAAAGGGCAGAGACTTTTCTTTTCAGCTTGTTAAACCCAAACTTTAAATGTTTCTACTGAAAACACACAAACTCACAGATAGAACCTCCTGTTCCAGCTGACATCCATTGCCCCTTGTCCTATCACTGGGTGCCCCTGAGCAGAGCCTGGCTCCATCCTCCTGACACCCACCCTTCACATATTGATCAACATTCATGGGGTCACCCCTCAATCTCCTTTTTTCCAAGCTCAAGACACCCAGCTCCCTCAGCCTTTCATCAAAAACCATCCCAGTTGTTATTTGTCGGTCCAGCAGGTTCTTGATGTCTTTTTCTAAGCCTGGAGTCAATCATAAAGCACACACATGGTTTCTCCTATTTCTGTGATGTTCAACAGCAGTCATGCAGAAGAACCTAACCTTAGTGAAATGCTGCTGCTTGCAGTTCTAAGCAAGAGTTGTCTGTGTTTTGGCCTTGATACGCCGGTGAATGTGCTCCTGGGTCATGATAGTAACAGCCTGGAGTTGAAGGTGCTGGGCTGTGCATGGAGTGTCAGCTCCTTTTGGTTACGTAGGGAAGCTGGAAGCATCAGGAAGATTGGCCTTGGCTTCTAGTTCATAGCACATCTGGGGTGGATCAGAAGGGGGGTGGTTAGCAGATTGAGAGAGGTTCTTCTCCCCCTCTACTCTGCCCTGTTGAGACCACATCTGGAGTGTTGTGGCCAGTTGTGGGCCCCTCAGTTCAAGAGGGATGTGGAGCTGCTGGAGAGAGTCCAGTGTAGGACAACGAGGATGATGAAGGAGGTGGAGCAGCACCCTTATGAGGGGAGGCTGAGGGAGCTGGGTCTCTTGAGCTTGGAAAAGAGGAAACTGAGGGGTGACCTCATTAATGTCTACAAATATGTGAAGGGTGGGTGTCAGGAGGATGGAGCCAGGCTCTTCTCAATGTCATCTAGTGATAGGACAAGGGACAGTAGGTGTGAGCTGGAACTGAGGAGGTTCCACATCAATCTGAGAAGGAACTTCTTCCCAGTGAGGGTGATAGAGCCCTGGAAGGGGCTGCCCATGGGCTTGTGGAGTCTCCTTCTCTGGAGATGTTTAAGACCTGCCTGGATGTGTTCCTGAGTGACTTGATCTAGGTGATCCTGCTGTTGTGGGGGGATTGGACTAGATGATCTTTTGAGGTCCCTTCCAACCCCTGATGTTCTGTGTGATTCAGTGAATTTTATCCCTAGCAGATGAAGATGATGGAGCCAGATATGATGACGCGGTCTTTCTGCTGCTTCTGATGATTCAGTAGCTTCAACATAATAGTGGCAGGCTGATCTTTGTCTAGGGGGAAGGTTGATTTCAGCGTTCCCACCCTCATCTGCTGTGTTTGTGCCAGATTACCTCAACCCCTTGCATGTTTTAAGTGTGCTGGTAAATGGTACTTTCTGTAACACACATATTCCCAGAGCAGATTGCTGCTAGAGGGACACATGGGGCTGATGGTCTTGGTCACTGCAGAATTGAGCGTCGTGTGTGCGTGATAAGAATAACGACTGCGTGACCAAGGCTTGAATTCTTGCAGAGCAGTTTGGGATCTCAAAAGCCACAGCAGTGTCATGTTAGTCAATGACTAGATGGAGGTGCCTTGTAGTGGCTGTGTGGTTGTTCCAGAACATTGTGAACCTGGAGCCTGGGTGCTGCAGAGGCCACGCAGGGGTAGAGAGGAGCTGTTTACAGGATGGTAGACTCACAGAGTGTTCTAGGCTGGAAGGGACTTCTAGAGGTCATCTAGTCCAACCTCCCTACACAGGGCCAACTCTACCTAGCTCAGGTTGCTCAGAGCCTCATCAAGTCTGACTTTAAATGATTCCAGGGATGGGGTCCCCACCATCTCCCCATTCCAGCCATCACCCACCCTCACATTGAAGAACTTGTTTCTAACATCCAGCCTAAACCTGTCCTTTCCCAGTTTAACCCAGTGCTCCTTGTCCTGTCTGTACAAACCCTCTTGAAAAGACCTTCCCCTGCCTTCATGTAGCCCCCCTCAGGTACTAGAAGGTCAAAAGAAGGTCCCCCAGAGCCGCCTTTTCTCCAGGCTGCACAGCCCCAACTCTCTTCTCAGCCTGTCCTCATACAAGAGATGCTCCATCCCCTGATCATTGTAGTGGCCTCCGCTGGACATGCTCCAATCTATCTGCATCCTTCTTGTGCTGGGGGCTCCAGAACTGGACACAACACTCCAGGTGAGGTGTCACCAGGGCAGAGGGACAGGATCCCCTCTCTTGATCTGCTAGCCACAGCTCTTTTGCTGCAGCCCAGACTGTGGTTGGCCTTCTGGGCTGTGACTACACACCAGTGGCTCATGGACAGTTTTCCATCCACCAGCACCCCCAGGTCCCTTTCCACAGGACTGCTCTCCAGTAGATCCTCTCCCAGCCAGTACTGGTAATGCCAGTTACCCCAGCAGATAGCACAAGTTCTGATCTTAGTCTGGGCACAAGACTACGTGTGCTAGTGTCTGTACAGTCCAATCTCTGCGTGAAGAGCGTGTGTGGGGAGCTCTTGTACCTTTGAGTCGGGCTTGCAGTCCACCTTGTGTGTCGTGGGTGTATCACAAACACACCTGAGTGTCCCTTCCCTATCTCCTCTTGTGGGTGATGAACGTGTAGGAGAGCAAGGGGCAGAGAACACTGCTTTTTGCTGTTTCAGAGTCATCTGCAGTTTTCGTGTCTCGTCTCGTAGCGTTGTTATTTGCCATGGCTGGTTGCCTTAGTCACCGGTGCTTCGGTAACTAGGATGACAAGACTGAACAGGCAAAGGTGGAAATCATGGTGATGACTTTCTCAACCGTTTCTGGAGTTGGCTTGGGTGAACCAATATCAAACGTGTGGGAAACTTGTGTCAGCAGCCTGCTCTCCCTTTCTGCCTGACACATCCTGGCTGAAACCCTGGCAGCACCACGCTAGCCGAGCTGTGTGCTGTGCTCTCCTACAACTGGAACCAGGCCAGTCAGGGACACATGTGAACAGTGCTGGCCACTTCCTTCCTGGCAGTCTGTGCAGGAGCTGGAGCAGGGTCCAAGGGGCAAGTCCTCAGGGGCTAGCACTTGTGTGGGAAGTGTCAGGGCAGTGTGTCTGGGATGGGGGGCTAGCTCACAGTAGCTGAGGAGGGTCTGAGATGTAGTAAATAGTTAGAGGTCAGCTTTTGATGTAGTTTTTGATGTCTGCTTTGCTTCGAGGGCAGGCTGGCAGGGTTTGAGGGCTTCTGGTTCGCATCGTGTGGCCATTCCTGCTGCCAAGTGCTGGCTGCTCACTCCCCTGCTCTTGAGGAGCTGCTTGTTGGCAGATGGAAGCTCATTACAATTCAGAGGAACTGGATGAACCTTCTTCTGGAGAAGCAGAGCAGGGAAATCTGCCTGTTGGGATTGTCTGGAGTGGGAAAAGGAGACTTGGTGAAGGTGCTAAGAGCCCAGAAAAATTCACCTCCATCTGTTCTTACTGAAGAGATTAATTTTGATGAATATGAACCATAAATGCTTCTATAAAAATGCCAGCTCCTGATAGAGTTGGATCTATCAGTTCCTGATAGAGTCCAAAGTGGGATCCAACTGCTCAGTGATCTCCAGCAGTGAGATGAGATGAAAAGCAGTGCTGGAGGTGGAGGTTGAGGAGGTGTGACTAGATGACCAGCAGCTTTGCTGGGTTGTGGAGTGGGATGGAAGAATCATAGAATCATCATGACTGGAGAGGACCTCCAGGATCAGCAAGTCCATCCCAACAGCTCCCTAACCCCTAGACCATGGCCTCAAGTGCTCTAGCTACTTGGTTTTTAAACACCTCCAGGGATGGGGACTCCACCACTTCTCTGATTAATTGTCCCAGCTCTAGTGATCTGGTAGAGTAGCAAAAAGGCAGACATGACTACAAACAGCTGTGCTTTGGCTAGTTGCTTTTTATTTGGAGATGTGGTGTGTTCATGTGAGGATTGTTGCTGCTTGTCTTCCACTACAGCAGTGGAAGGGAAGCTTGGTCAGACAAAGAAACACTGGGTGTGGGTCAGACCAGGCTCAGTAGAACTGCACATCACTGTCCAACCTCTGGCAACCTGGGTGGCTGGGCTACAGCTCTTATTTGCACCTTTCATTTTCCCAAGAGGAGTGTTTTGAGCCTACTCCAAGTGGGTGTCCTCCTCCTTACCTAGGAGGTCCTGTGGGCACGCTTGCAGGAGGTACTTGTTGGAGCTTGTCACTGCAGGGAGTGACGTGTGGACACGGCTGAGGAGGGACCTGTCCTGTGCCGCTGGCTGGCACGGCGCCTCGCAGCCTGCAGAAGACCTGCTGCGGTAGCTTTTGTGTGTCTGTGGCTTGGCTACCTGGGACATGGGCTTTTGAACAGCCTTCTGGACTGCAGGGTAGCACAGGCTGCCCAGAGAGGCTGTGGAGTCTCCTCTGGAGATCCTCAAACCCCACGTGGATGCAGCCCTGTGCTTTAGGCAGCCCTGCTTTGGCAGGGAGTTGGACTCAATGATCTCTTCAGGTTCCTGTCCAACCCTGTGGCTCTGTGAAAGCTGTGAACAGAAGCTGAATACATGTTGTTAAGGCAGGGGGAGAGAGTTCCAACTCACAACCCTGTGAGTCTCGTTACGCCCTGGTTTTGATCTCCCAGGATCTTCAAAACACAGAGGGGAAGAGCAGAACCAGAAATTTATAGTGAAGAAAAGGCAGAACAATTTTTATTCACAAAGAAGAACTGCTAGAACAAAACAAAACCCAGCAGGGCCATCCAGAGCTCAGAAGTCAGGAACTAAGGGATCCCCCAAGAAACCAAAAGTGAAAGGAACCTTTCCCTTCCTTAACAAAGGAAAAAAAGATTAGAAATAAAGGAAAATGGGGGGGGGAAGGGGTCCTAGCCCCCAGAGGGAAAGATGGAGGAAAGAATGTAGGGGAGGAAAGGAGGAGTTACAAGGGGAAGGATAAAAGGAGTAAGCTTTTCACCAAGTCCCTGTGGCCAGGGGGTAACAGACAACCAGCAGCCAGTGCAGATGATGGCTTAGTGAGGTGAGTGGAAGTTCAGTGGCCATGCATGGTTTTAGGTGGCTATGGGAAGCTTCTCAAGTTGGTCATGGGATGGCCCCCAAGGTGGCATGTCAGATGCCAGTCCTGGGATAAGTGTTTCCCTAGGATGCCATGTCAGGGGTCCCTGCTTCCCAAAACTTAGCCCGTGACATCCGTGTGTGCTGCTTTGGCCACTGTCAGAGGTGAGCTGGGGCTCTCATCAAGGGGGATAAGCCGCTTTGGCTACCGCATCCCCGTTGCCCAGCCCACTGGGTCCTGGCTGGCTGCCTTCTGCCCCACAGCAGAAACTTTTGCAGAAAGTAGATGCTGCACAGCAGCTGAGCAGAGGAGCAGGAGTGTCCTGTACCCTGTGAGCCCCATGAACACCTGGCATTTCTGCAGAAGCCCAGTCTCATACAATCACAGAATCATTAGGGCTTGGAAGGGACCTCAAAAGATCATCCAGTCCAATCCCCCTGCCACAGCAGGATCATAGAATCATTAGGGATTGGAAGGGACCTCCAAAGATCATCCAGTCCAATCCCCCTGCCACAGCAGGATCACCCAGACCAAGCCATAGAGTCAGTCAGTCTCATATCCTTTTCCCTGCTCTATAGACCGGGTCTTGCCGCACGTCACGCACGGCTGGACCGTTGGCTACGATCGAGAGACGAGACACAGCTTGATGCAAGCAAGATGCCTGGTTTATTATACCTAAACATTAGTTTATACAGAAGAGAGACTTAACTGTGTGTTCTGAGCTTATTGGTTCTTAAGTCTGTCCCTATGTGCTTGATATAACTATTCCAAGCATTTTATTAGTCAAAGATCTGACACCGTACGAACAATCAGACTCTGTCCTGGCTACAAGTCACAAGAGCATCCTAGCTCAGCGCCTTGGCCTTGCTCAGTACAATGTTTGCAAGACTTTGCTGAGTCCTTGGTCTCATCCTTGGTCATAATCTCATCGTCCGTGCTGTCTGCAGTGTTCAGTCATCACGCCAGCTGTGTGTTTCAAGAGCTGTGATCAGGAAGGAGGAGCACTGACTGACCATCCCAGTTTGTGATGGAAAGAAAGCAGCGTTTTTGAGGACAGTGAGTGTCTCTGACCAGTAAATGACAAGTAGTAGAGTGCAGGAGTACTGGAGTTCCAGGAGGCTGTCAGGCTGTCCTGTTGGAGCTCATTTCCCTTTTTGCTGTCTGTTCTGTTGTGATCAAAGTGTTAGACCAGGGGTCCTCAAACCCTGGCCACGGGGCTGGATGGCTCCTCCGTCTCTCACTCCCAGGCAGGACAAACTATAGCCCAGCCCGCGACACTGAAGGCCAGGACCCAGCCCCCTGTTTAAAAGGTTTGAGGACCCCTGTGTTAGACAGTCATGTTCAGCTCCAGAGCAGTTGCTGCTTACTCAGTTTAGATCTAGATTTTATAACTTATCTACCAGAAACTTCAGTGACTTGAGTGGGGGAATCATATAGTGGTCGGATCTGGGCAAGACTGCGGGATGGTTGCCGTGGGATTTGGTTGAAGTGTTCCAAGAGACATACTGTCCCAATCACTGTGGAGTGATCCTGTCCTGTAGAGATCATTATGAGACACACTTGGCACTGAACACCTAGCAGTGGCACGTATCTGGGTGACAATACCTTTGTGTCCAGTTGTGAGCCCCTCAGTTCCAGAAGGACACAGAGCTGCTTGAGAGAGTCCAGCATGGAGCCACAGAGATGACTAAGGGAGTGGAGCATCTCCCTGAGGAGGAAAGGCTGAGGGAGCTGGGTCTCTTGAGCTGGGAAAAAAGGAGACTGAAGGGTGACCCCATGGATGTTGATCAATATGGAAAGGGTGGCTGTGAGGAGGATGGAACCAGGCTCTGCTCAGGGGCACCCAACGATAGGAAAAGGGGCACCAAATGTGAGTTGGACCACAGGATCAATTCAGTTCCACATCAATGTCAGAAGGAACTTCTTCCCAGTGAGGGTGACAGAGCACTGGAAGGGGCTGCCCAGGGAGGTTGTGGAGTCTCCTTCGCTGGAGACATTTAAAACCTACCTGGACATGTTCTGTGCAAATTGATCCAGGTGATCCTGCTGTGGGTGGGGGCGATTGGTCTTTCGAGGTCCCTTCCAATCCCTAATGCTTTTGTGATGCAGGGACTGATTAAGTGACAGATCAAAAGAAGTGGCATCAGGGACACTCAAGCATTTAAAAACTCTGTGCTCCTGCTCTGCAGATAAGTCCATTTAGACTCCAGAACATGCAGGTTAATCCCTGTGGGGTGGGTGGGTGGTGGCATTTGACAGAGGGTTGAAGCTGCAGAGTGTAAGCTGGACCTGGGCTAGTGTCACTGCTGCAGAGGATGGAAGGTGGTAACCACCCTAATGGGAAGGACCAGAGGCAGAGTTACAGGGTCTCCCGCTGTGTGAAAGATCTTGGAAACTGGAGAAGGGTAGAAAGAGTAGAAAGAAGATTTAAAGTGCCTTCTCAGAGATACAAGAGCTGCTCAGGTGAGCAGCAGTAAGCATCTACTCCTCCCCAAGGAAAAATACCAGGTACTGATGGGACCTCAGGGAAGAGCATGAAGAACTAATGAGTGGATTCGTTTGGATAAGGATCATGTTTTTAGAATGATAACAGCTGCCAGGTAGAACTATCATCTTCCAGTATCCTCAAATTAAGACTTGATACCCTTATGAAAGTGTTAATCTTTGAGGGATAACTTTTCCATGCAGGTAACTGTCATGACTAGTCCAGTGTTGTGTGGAAAACCTGAGAACATGAGGGATTGGAAGGGACCTCGAAAGATCATCTAGTCCAATCCCCCTGACACAGCAGGATCACCTAGACCAAGTCACACAGAGTAGATGTTTGATCCTTGTCTTGCACTTTCAAGCCTCATTCCTCTCTCTGGCTTGCTGAGGGACTAGAAGCAGTCAGTGTTAGCACTGGTTAGTGATGCTGTTAGCTAAGCTTAGCCTCTTTGCTAGCTTCTCTTTAGTACCTGTGGTGCTGTTGCTGTACCTCATCTTCCTGACTAGTGCTCAGTCCCCACCTCTCTGTGACCCTCTTGTCTTTGGCCTCGTTCCCCACAGCTCATTCCTGACCTTGCCTGAGTGTTTCTGGGGATCAAGCAGTCTGCCCTAGAGAGTTAGATGTTGCCCTTCCTAAAGCAGAGGCTAGGAGAAGGATGGACAGAGATGGGATTCCCCAGTGGTAGTGCTGGGGTGCATAGGGTACAAGGGCGTAGAGGGCTGTGGCCCTTGGCTTTGGCTAGAGGACTCCAGGCCATCTGTCAAAGAAATGGTCACAGCTTACCTGCATGCCCTGCTCCTGACTTCTGGTTTTCACCACATCCTGCTGCTCAAACACAAGGAACAGAGCAGTAGGGTTGCAGTCACAGTCCAGCAAACCTCCTTGCACAAGCTAAAATAGTTGTAGCAGGGAGGGCAGGGATGCAGGAAGAGGTGAGTGCTTGCTCAGCCCTAAACCTGCCCTGCCCTGGGGATGTCTGCCCTTTCATTTCCAGTGTTGATCCACCAGTTCTACACTGTAGCTGTACATTAGCATGGCAAGAGCAAGCTTTTTAATTCTGGGGATCAAAAACACAGCTGGGGGGCAATAAATTCATCCCTCAGAGAGCAGAGTGTGTGTTGGTGATACCCAGTTTGTTCACCTACATCTCAGGAGCAGCTGCTGGTGTGCACACGAGCCCTGGGTACCACTGGCTGACACTGAAGGTGAAGCAGAGACGATCTCGCAAAGCACGAGCGCGCCGGTGATGCTGGTGGATCACAGGCACTGACTAATCCTTTAAGCAGCGAAAGTAGCTCCTCTCACTCAGCATCAGGCTCCTTCATGGTTTTTTTTTTCCTGGAAGTCCCCCACGATCTGAAGTTCTCAGACAGGCTCTGCTGTACGAGGCTTCCTGCAGGGCTGCAGTTGTGTTTGGTGCTGTGCAAGAGAAGGGCTGAGTTGTGATGTCTGCATGGGAACGTTTGTCTTAACTAAGTCCAGGCAGGATAAGAGTGGATTTAAGTGCTTTGGTTTATAAATAAACAGCGCTGCGGCCAAGGTAGATTTAAGCAGAGCTGGCAACAGCCCTACTTGAGAAGGAATCTCTTTACCACATGGCCTGCTGTTGGACTTCCTGTCGCATGCTAATCCCTTAAGCCTGCTTTAGCTCTGTTAATTTTCCTTCTTTCTCTTTTCCCCCCGATGGGCTGTCTCGGTAGCCCGTGAATTGCCAGTGTTCTGTGACCAGGCTGGTGCTTGCAGCCGGGCCAAGCATCCAGGCTGCCTTCCGAGCACCGGGTACCATGCAGCAGGGCCTCAGGGATGGTGGTGCCTGAATGTATCCCATTCTCTCTGTCTTACAGACTCTGCAGTCTGCGCCTGAAGAAGCTCACTGTGCTGAAAGAGCTGGACAAAGAGCTGAGCTCTGTGCTTATTGCTGTGAAGATCCAGGTAGGCTGCTTTCCTTGCTGCTGCTCGACGGCAGCGCACCCACCCTTGTGTCCTCTGTGGAGTGCTGGTGGCGTGTCCCCTGACTCGTGAGAACCTTGTTTCTGGCTCAGCGAGCACCCCTGGGGAGACTTTGGCTCTGGAACTGATGCTCCAGGGCAGCAGCAAGCTGCCTGGTGCTGGTGTGCGTCGGAGATGAACTTGCTCTGTGCTCTGGGTCAGTGTGTCTTGTCCCTGTGTGCCTCAGCCAAGGTCCTCCTTGTGTGTTGCTCTTTGGGGTTTGGCATCCCCTTCTTCACCGTTCCTCATCCTTTAGGTGGGCTCAGCCCTGTGGAGGTGGCCTCCATCCAGACCCTCTCCCCAAGTAGGGAACGGTGCAAGGGATCTAGCGGCTCAGTGCGTGACTTCTGATGACATGTGCACCCTGTGTCATTTGACCGCTGCCTCTGCCGTCCTCTCCCTTGCTCTCTGCATCCCAACGTGGCCTGATGCCTCTGCTCTCAGTCAGGCAGGGGGAGAGGATCTTTGTCACCAAGGGGAGAGGAAATTTGCCACCATCCTGGTACACACAGGTCTCCCCGTCCCTCTCTGCAACTGGTGGTGAAGAAATGGGTTCCTGGGGGTGCAAGCATGTCCCTTGTGCCCTCCAAAGGATGCTGTCGTTGCCAGAGCTCCCCTAACCCAGCTGGAATGCCGGTCAGTGTCCTTCCTTCGTTCTTGCTCGCTGTCAGGAAAGCTGCTGATCCCGTTGCAAACGCTTTGGGGCAGGAGTCCAGCAGCTCTGCGCTCCCACAGAGCTCTTTGTGCCGTACACATCAGGATCTAAATCCTGGATTAGTGCTGGAAGCTGCAGTATTAGTGGAGGTACGGGAGCCAGGGAGGGCCTTCGTGGCAGAGCTGATTCCCTGAAAGCAGAATGTATGAAACCCAGGGCCTGCAGTGAGCACAAGAGGATGCTGTGGGCCACACACCAGTGGTCAGTGTCCAGCTTTGCTGGGCTTTCCATCACTGTGCATGTGGTGCCATTCCTGAGAGCTGTCAGCTCTGAGACCTGTGCTCCTCTGGTGCAGCCTTTAGCCAGGGAACAGCTTTGGCAGGAGAGAGCAGCCTGGCCCCTGGAAATGCAGTCAGGGCTGGGCGACAGGTGCCAGCAGCACAGCACTGGGAAACAGCTAGGGGCTGAGGGTCTCACGTAGCTGGCAGGGCTAGGCTGGTCTTTCACTCCTCTATCTCCTGTTGGCCCAAGCTGTTTGCCCTCCTCTGGACTGGGGAACCTCGGGCTCATGTGCAGCCCCCTGTGTGTGCCATGTGCTGAGCGTGTGCGGCCTTACTTGCCCCCTTTCTCGTGCACTGCAAATGTGAGACTGCGGAAGAGGCTGCACAGTGGGTCTTCATCTCTTTCAAACAGATCCTCCCCATCCCTGCCACAGGGCAACCTGCTAGCAAAAGAAAGAAACAGGCTCCAGTAGTGACTGGTGCTGCAGGAGCTTCTGACTCCAGGGTTCCTTTTCCTGCCAGGGGCTGGCATCTGCATTCAGGGTCTCAATTTAACCACGGTCACCGTGTCTCTGTGTCGCCACACACCTGTGGCTGCATCCTCATGTGGGCTCCCTGCAAAGCTGAAGAGAAGCTGGAGGAGCATGCTGGACATGCACTGTGGGAGCAGGGTGGATTTGTGTGCCTCTCCAGGCTCCTTGCACCTGCCTGGCCAGCTACCTTGGCAGGACTGGGGACCGTTGAGCCTTCCTGGAAGGCAGATGGGAAGCTGTAGGCAGCATCAGCACAGCCTGCCTACAGAATGGTCTCAGATGGATCCATCCCTCCAGCGCTTCTCCTAGGTAATAGATGAGTCACACTTGCAAGAAGCTGTTTGAAGGCTGCCCAGTGAGCACTGCCATCTCCATCTTTTGGCTGCAAGCAGATGATGCATGGAATTTGTGGAGGACCTGCAAGCTCCCAAGGATGCAGCTGTGGGGACCACTAGAAAGGGGAGCTGTATTTTATCTCATGTCAGTAGTAGCTCTGTGGGGTTAAGGAATTTGCCTGTCAGGAAATTGCTGCTCTGCAAGACAGATCACATGGAAACAAAGGTCTGACCCTGCTTCTGTGGGGCTGCCTGACACCCACCCTTTCCATATTTATCAACATATGAGGTCACCCCTTAGTCTCCTTCCAAGCTCAAGAGACACAGCTCCCTCAACCTTTCCTCAGCAGGGAGATGTTCCACTCCATCATCTCTGTGCCTCTGCTCTGGACTCTCTCCAGCAGCTCTGTGTCCTTCTGGAACCGACGGTCCCAGAACTGGACACAATCATCCAGATATGGTCTCAGGAGGGCAGAGCAGAGGGAGAGGAGACTCTCTTTCGATCTACTAACCACCCCACTTCTGATCCACCCCAGCATGCCAGGGAAAAGAATGTGTTAGTGTCAGCAGTGAGTCCCCCCAAAATTACCCCATGACAACTGGTGGTATTTAATGGGCTGCTCTCTCCCAGAGTTCACCTCTACTTGAATTTTAGGTAGACCTTTGCTGTTTGCCTGGTCTTCCATACTCCACCAGTTCTCTTTCCTTTTCCAGGTTTACTATACTCTTCTGATCTCAACCCTGTCTTTTATAAAAGGACAGCCTGGATGGATTTGTATCTGAAATTGAGGGTTGCACCTTGCAAACCGGACCTGGCCATCGTGTGTAGAGTATTGAAAGCTCCTGGATGTTTGCAGTCTGCAACTGCAACCTGTCCCTGCTGCTTTTCACTTCCTTGAAGGTCTTGGTCATCTCTGATCTTCACTGTCATAGTCTGACAGACAGTTTTCATGCAGTACTGATGGCAGTAATGAGCTCTTCTGCTGAGAAGTGGGTCTTCCCTGACATGGCTTGAATTGCAGAACAGCTGGGCTATGTTAGGTGCTCAAGGTCTTGCTGAGGTTTGAACTCCTCAAGGGATGGAGAACCCTCAGTCTTTCAGTAGCAGTAACTTCTAGTAGTAATTTCCCAGGTTGCAGCTCATCCTTGTTGACTCTCACTCTGTTCCTGTTCTCCTCTAAGAGGAGTTCAGTCCTGTCCTTGCACCTTCCTGCTAAGTGTCTGTAGGTAGCAGCAAAGAACCCCTTCACTCTCTCTTTTCCCAGCTCTGCACAAACCCAGCTCACTCAGCATCTTCTTGTGTGCCCCGTGCTCCAGCCCGTGACCATCTGGTTCCTTTGGACTGCTGTGCCTGTTTGGTTGGTTCTGACCCACGTTCCCCAGGAACATCCTGCTGTGGTCCCAGCAGAGCCAGCTTGCTAGATGTGCTTGGACTCTGTCTACTGGAGCCAGATTAAGCAGAGCAGGTTTGGGAAGTCTCATAGAATCATTAGGGATTGGAAGCGACCCCGAAAGATCATCCAGTCCAATCCCCCTGCCAGAGCAGGATCACTTCATTGGAGGAGTCATGGAATCAGAATCACTCGGGGTTGGAAGCGACCAGCTGATCATCACCAGAGCCCCATCCAGCCTGGCCTTAAACACCTCCAGGGCTGGAGCAAAGAGCAGGGCTCTGTTGCAGGTCAGGAGACACTGCAGACTTTAGCAAAGTGTTGGTTGGGGTGTGTGAGGTGGCTCCACGAGGCAGAACAGGATGGAGTTGAGGCACTGGCTCTTTCCTTGACTGGGAACACCGCTGACTTGTGTGTGCAGTGTGGTGCCACAGCCTGTGGCTGGGGTGCTCCAGCTGAGCTGTGTGCATCTACCTACTTCGTTCTAGGGTTCGAAGCGAGTCCTGAGATCAAATGAGTACGTCCTCCCGCCTGGTGGCCTGATGGAGACAGAGCTGGAGCTGACCTTCTCACTGCAGGTACCTTGTGTTCCCTGGTGCTTCCCTTTCTCAGCAAGCAAGTCTTGTGTGATGGGGCAGTGTCTGAGGAGGAGCCTCCTGTGGTTGCCCACGCTCAGCAGCACAGATTCCTGCTGCTGGCCAGCTGCTCTGTAGCACTGGGCATTGTTTTGCTGGGCATGGGCACTCAGAGGACGGTGTGGAGCGCAGGTGGCCTTTAAAGGACACCTCAGAGCTCAGCAGGTCAGATCCTGCTGAACATCAGCACTGAGGAGAAGGTTTTTCCACCTGTGTGTCACTCTTGAGGCCTGTCCTTACGCTGCCATCTTGCCTGTGCTTCCCTTTCCCAGTACCCACACTTCCTCAAGAGAGATGGTAACAAGCTACAGATCATGCTGCAGCGGAGAAAGAGATACAAGAACCGCACGATCCTGGGCTACAAGACCCTTGCAGTGGGCATCATTAACATGGCTGAGGTACAGGCTGCTGGAAACATAGGGGAGCTTCACACGGCCTCCCTGGGCCAGCGCTGGGCCAGCTGGCTCAATGCTGTGGGTGCTATGACTAGTTGCCTCGCTATGAGACAGAGGGTGTGGGCTACCAGCTTGCCATTGTGTCACCTTGGCAGGGGGTTTATCTGTCTGCCTAGGTGATGCAGCACCCGACAGATGGCGGGCAGCTCCTTGGCCTCCACAGCAACATGAAGGACATGAGCATCCGAGTGGCTGAAATCAGCATCTACTCTTTGTCCAGCCAGCCCATTGATCATGAGGACGGGAACGTCCCTTCGGGTCCTAAAATCAAAGCTTCAGGTATGTTAGTGTCCATCACAGCCCCGAAGGCGAGTGTCTGGGGACAGGGCACTGGTAACAGTGCATCCCCAAGCTCCTACCAGCAATACCAGTCATTTCACTGGAGCTGGAATGTGTTAGCTGTGGCATCTGTCTGTTGCAGATCGCTCCCCAGACATTGACAACTACTCTGAAGAAGAGGATGACAGCTTCTCCTCGGAGCAGGAAGCCAGCGATGATGCCGTGCAGGGTCAGGTAAGGGAGGCCTGGTGAGGTTGCTTCTGTCCTGATCTTATTTCTGGGGCAAGAGTCAGGGGTTGTGTGTCTTGATCACCCTGAGCCCTGTCATCTCCCTCATAAACATCTGTCACGGATTTCAGAGGTCTGGGTCCAAAAGTGGTCGGAGGTGGCAGACCCATTGCAGCCCTGGGGGCCAGGATTGACTGATCAAGTGCAGAGACAACCCCCTGTTCAGGTTCCTCCATACTGCCTGTCCCATTGTGCTGGGTTAACACATCAGGGGTTCCTGTCCCTGTGAGCCAAGTGCATTTTTGAGGCTGATCCCTGGAAGAGCTCTTTTTGTGAGCTCAGGGTGCTGTGCCCTCAGAGCTAACCCTGGCAAAGGGAGAGCAGGACAGCAGCATGGGTCACAGAGAGGAGAGATTCAGGTTGTAACAAGGACTATTCCAGAAAGCTGCTGTCTCTTCTCTGCTGGTGTATCTCCCTCTGGAGGGGCCTGAGAGCAAAGGCACTGGGATAGTCTGTTGAGACACAGGGCTAAAGAGAGAGCAGGTGGGAGAAGTGAGAAGCCAGAGTCTGAATCACAGAATCACTGAGGTTGGAAAAGACCCCTGGGATCACTGAGTCCAACCATCAACCCTACTCTGCAAGTTCACCTCTAAAGCAGATCCCCCAACACCACATCTAAGCGACTTTTAAACTCATCAGGGATGGTGATTCAACCCCCACCCTGGGCAGCCCATTCCAGGGCCTGACCACTCTCTTCATGAAGAATTTCTTCCTGATGGCCAGTCTCACCCTCTCCTGTTGGAGCTTGAAGCCCTTCCCTCTGGGTCTGCCACTAATGACCTGTGAGAAGGGACCAGCACCAGCATCTCTACAGTGTCCTCTCAGATAGTTGTAGAGAGCGATGAGGTCTCCCCTCAGCCTCCTCTTCGTTCAACTAAACAGCCCCAGCTCTCTCCATCTCTCCTCATCACACTGATTCTCCAGGCCCTTCCCCAGCTTCGTTGCCCTCCTCTGCCCTCACTCCAGCCCCGTGATGTCTCCCTTTTCCTGAGGTGCCCAAAACTGGACCCAGTACTCAAGGTGCAGCCTCCCCAGTGCTGAGTCCAGGGGGACAATCACCTCTGTACTCCTGCTGGACACACAGTTCCTAATAGAGGCCAGGATGCCCCTGGCCTTCTTGGCCACCTGGGCACCCTGCTGACTGTCTAGTTGCAAAGTGGGACCAAAGGTTTTCAAAATGGAGCCTGAGGGTGGGGCAGGGGAGCTTCTAGGAGATGCTGCTTCGTGCACTCTTGCACTCTGAGTTGCTCTGATGCACCGTGACCTTCTGCCTGCAGGATCTGTTTGATGAAGAGGATGACCTGAGGAAAACCAAGAAGGCCAGGAGGAAAATGATCCGAACCACGTCGATGACCAGAGTAACATCAACATTTACACCATGATCAAAGGGATAGAAAGGATTGACTTCTTCCCTGCAGGGATGGGGGGGGATGCTGGCTCTGGCACAGAGCAGGGGAAAGTCCTTGGCTCTAAGAAGGGGCAAACCTCTTCCTACTCATGAGCTACCTTGTTGCTCAGAGCTGTGCCCCAGCTCATGCTCTGCACTGTGCTCGTATCGATGATGACACTCCTGCAGCCTTGCTGCTGTGATGACATCTCTTCTCTTTTCCTCCCTGAGGAAGGGGAAGAGTGGAACAGGGATGTGTGAAATATTATCAGCTCTACCTGTCACCAACTGTCCTGCCAGCCCCCTGCTATCTAAGCATCTCCTCGTTCCCATATGGCACCCTGCAGGTCCCTGGGCACCTTATTCCTGTGTTTGCTCCCCATGTTTTCTTGCTTGAAGGCAGCATTCCTCAACTAGCTGGTATGAGGAGAAAGTGCTGTAGGAGAGAGTCTCAGTCCTTGCACCCTTCCCCTGCCTTAATACAGTGGCTTCTTGTGGAGTCCAGATACAGTCCAAAACCTACAGCTGAACCTTGGTCCTTCATGGACCAAGGGTCCTTTGGACCCTTCTGGGAGCCACTGGCACGTTAAAGAAAGTGCCTGTAGCCTGTAGATGAGTTATCTTGGAGTGTGATCGTGTCGTTTTGATGGGGTTTTATTTCCCTTGTTTTGTTTTAGCAACCCAACTTCAAGCAGAAATTTGTGGCTTTGCTGAAGAGGTTTAAAGTGACAGAGGAGGTAAGAAGTGGGAACATCTCCTGCAGGTTTGTGGGTGTCAGAGTGCTGGGTCCACGTCGCTGGGAGCACAAGGTGTGAGCTGTGAGTGCTCAGGGGTGGCACCAAAGGTGGTGTGAGATGTGTCACAGGCTGGGCTTTGGCTTTTCTGCCTCAAGAATGCAGCTCAGAGCCTTCCTTTTGGGGTGAGGAGCAAAGGGTGAAGGCTGTTGTTGTGTGACTAGCTGCTCCAGGAGATGGCATGCAGGAGCTTTCCTGTTTGTGACTGAGAGCAGGCTAATGTCAGCCTGGATGGAGCAGGCTGAGAGCCTGCACTGAGTGTGCAGCACCATCAGGGAGGCTCTCCCTGGTGTCTTAACTCACACCCGGGTGTCTTAACTCCCAGAGTGTGGTGGGTGCCTGAGATTCCTATGGATGCCATGCTCCTTTGGCCCAGGGACAGTGTCACTTGCTTCTTCCACAGCCTGGATTTGGCCCCCTTGAAGCACAAAGAGTGCTGTGGTCTGCCTTATGGCCAAGAAGGAGCTTGTCTGTGCCTGGCACGGGATACAGGTGGCCCCATATCTCCTCATTGCTCCCACAGGTCCTGGACTCTGATCCTGTAGACCAGACCCAGGAGGTGGAGGAAGACCTGGGCTTGCTCTACGACAGCCTGGAAGAGTGCAACAACAGTGACAGCGGCCCAGAGATTGAGGACAATGAGAGTGTGCACAGCACACCCAAGCCCACCCTCAGGTAAGGGTTGCAGGTAGTCACAGGCCAACAGCACAGTCTAAAGGACACTTCTCTCCTGCTTGGGCTAACGCAGGCGTCGTCTTGTCTCTCCTCCCATCGCCATCTTCTGTTGGCATCACTGAGCTTCTCACTTACAAATCCTGTTTAGGAAACTCAGAACTGCCCATTAAAACTGGCCTCCTTCTCACATTTACTCTCCTGCCAGCCCAGCATCTGACACTGTTCTGCTGGAAAACTACTCCCTTGACCTAAACCCCCGCTGCTCCCAGCCCTCCTGTCTTCGTGCTGAGCCTCCTGGCCTCCTCAGGGCTCTCCACGTCGAAGCGTGCTTGTCTTGGAGGGCTGTGTGACTGCTTGGCCCCGTCCCCGCGCGCTCCGCGTGCTGCGTTCCCGCTCCTTGTGGAGACACGTGACTGGCAGCCATCAGACGTGTTCCTCACTCCGTTCCCCCAGCACCTGGCGGCTTGGCCAAGCACTCTGATTTGGCAAAGGTGTCTCCAGTGGCTGTCTCACAGCCTGGGGGTGGCATTTAGCCAACCCAAGCTACTTGCCATTGTTGTTTCTATAAATCAGTATCATTTGGATTAGGGGTGAAGGCGGTAGCAGACTTGGGCTGCCACAGGGAAGCTGCTTGAAGTGAAACCTGCTGGGTTTAGCACGGTGCCCCACGAGGGGCTGGGGAAGAGATGCTCTGCTTGAACTCCAAAAGGAGTTTCACGTGGTCTCTCGTCATTAAAGAGACTATTAAAGGTGCTGTGGGAGAAGAAGAGGAGGGTCTTCTTCTGGTCAGGTAACGGTTTGTGTATGGAAGTTATGTCAATGGTAAAGAAAGTCCAAACTGTTTAAGTTCTGGCCCTGGTTGTGCACATTGTGCTTGGAAATGTCTGCTCAGTGGGAGACTAACCTGGAGGAAGTGCCTTGTGAGGAGCAGCTGTGGGAGCTGGAGGTGTTTAGTCTGGAGAAGAGGGTGCTGAGGGGAGACCTTCTGGCTCTCTACAGCTGCCTCAAAGGAGGTTGTAGTGAGGCTGCTGCTGCTCTCTTCTCTCCAATTACTAATGAGAGGACAAGGGGAGATGGCCTCAAGTTGCATCAGAGGATGTTTAGATTGGATCTGAGGAAGAAGTTCTTTGCTGAGAGAGTGGTTGGGCACTGGAACAGGCTGCCCAGGGAGGTGGTGGAGTCCCCATCCCTGGAGGGGTTTAAAAACTGAGTAGCTGGAGCACTTGAGGTGTAGGGGTTAGGGAGCTCTTGAGATGGGGGCTGGACTTGCTGATTCTGGAGGCCCTTTCCAGCCAAGATGAGTCCAAGTGCTGTTTGTGCCTGCTCTGCCATTACAGCCTCCCAGGGGTGTTTACTGCTGTCTCTGCTAGGACAGCCTGTTCAGTGTCCCCAGCTTGGTTTGCTCTCAGTGCCAAGTGTGTACCCATCCCCTTGAGCTGTTGTTACTGGGTCTGTTCTTCTAAGCAGATGTGGGACCTGATTGCAGAGGTCTTCAGAGTAGTCCACATGGCTGCAAGGCCCTGCTTAGCCTTCTCAGCTGGTGAAGACCTTCGAGACGTGGTCCTCACATTGGGTTTACTTGCTGTCTTAGGCAACCTTGCCAGACACTGAGAAGGGTTCTGTAGAGCACGGGCTGAAGGTTGCCCTTCAGAGTGGACAGTGCAGTGCCTTGGAATTTGGGCCAGTGCTTTTGGGAGCAGGTAGCCACAGAATGCTTCTGTGCTGGGGCTAGAGTGGAAGCTGTTGGGAGGTAAAGCCTCAACAGTCACAGCCTTCGACAGAAGATCAGAGATGAAGGAGGATCCGTCTCCATAGGTGAAGAAAACAAATGGAGGGGGGGAAAAGCAGAAGGAAGCTGTGCAGAAGGGTTGGGATTTATCTGAATCTCAACCTGCTGAGACTCAGACTCACTCATTCCCACAGCAGAGCCTTTGAACTGCACAACAGGGGAAGCTGAGAACTGCAGAAGAGCTCCGCGCTCGCTGTGACACATCCCCTACAGATGAAGGCTGCTCGATGGCTAGAGAGGGCAGAAGCAGGGACAGCTTCCACAGGGAAAAGGGAGCCAGCCAAACCAAGGATTCTAGACACCTCTGATGTCTAAAGGAAAAGGAAGGGGTGAAGACACCTGCTTGAGGTGCCAGTGGGACCAGGAATGTGTCATTGGCTGGTGTTACTGGGACAGTACAGAGGAGGGTGGGAGAGATGCTGACTGAGGGGTGAATTAGTAGAGAACTTCCCCATCTCTCTGGTTTTACTCTTAATAATGTAGTCTGTGAAAACTGCTGGCAGAGAAAAGGCAGGTCTAGACTGACTGTACAGGGATGGAGAGAGCAGCAGGAGGCATCATTTATCCCTGTAGGATCTGCAGAAAATGTCCCACCAGGGCACAATTCTGGCTCTAAACCCAAAGCTGTGGTAAATGAACCCAGCATAAAGCAGCTGGTCACAGAGCCAGTGAGAGGAAAATCAAGCCTTGACCTCTCCCAGCCGGTGTAGAAATCCTGCTGCTGAAGAGCTGGCTGCTCTGTGGTGGGGACCATTGTTTCCTGGGATGAAGTGTCCTTGTAGGAGCAGTAAAAGCAAAGAACTTGCCAACCACTTGTGCCTGGGAGCACAGTGTGCTGTGTGCAAATAAGGCAACGTGTTCCAGTGAAAGTACAGGCTGCAGCTGGGATATTCAGAGCTCTGTCCTGCAGGAAGCTGCAGGTGAAGGCAGTAGAAACCAACTGGAAACTCTGGCAGAGCCCTAGCAGAAGTACTGCTCGATACCCTGTGCTGCTGCAGCCATCCCTGGGAACCTGCAGCCTGGTGTCCCCCATCTTTACATCAGAAGAGACAGCTCCTGGGGTTTAGTGAGCAAATACGTGCGTGCAGCTGAGAGGAAAGCTAGCACAGGTCTCCCGTGGGAAGTCATGAGCTGCTGGTGGGCTGTGGTTTCTGCAAGGGTCCTGGCAAAGCTGGCAGGGGAGATCATAGAATCATTAGGGATTGGAAGGGACCTCGAAAGATCATCTAGCCCAATCCCCCTGCCACAGCAGGATCACCCAGACCAAGTCACACAGGAACACATCCAGGTGGGTCTTAAAC
>VXBP01003504.1:53236-63467 GCA_013400115.1 Rhinopomastus cyanomelas | reverse complement strand
GGGACTGACCTGTTGGAGTGTAGTTTAGGAGAAAGGGACGTGGGAGTCCTGGTGGACAGCAGGATGACTATGAACCAGCAGTGTGCTCTTGTGGCCAAGAGGGCCAACAGCATCCTGGGGTGGGTCAGAAGGGGGGTAGTTAGCAGACCAAGAGACAATAGATCACAGAATAGATCACAGAATCTTACAAGTTGGAAGGGACCTCGAAAGATCGTCTAAGTCCAACCCTGCCTTCCTGGAGCAGGGTAAGCCTACAGTACTGTCTCAAGATGTCCTACATGGGGCTAGAACCCATGACCGCAGGAATTCAGAGTCCCATGCTCTACCAGCTGAGCCAGCCACACCCAGGTTCTTCTCCCCCTCTACTTTGCCCTGGTGAGACCACACCTGGAGTATTGTGTCCAGTTCTGGGCTCCTCAGTTCAAGAGGGATGTAGAGCTGCTGGAGAGAGTCCAACATAGGGCAATGAGGATGATGAAGGATGTCGAGCACCTCCCTTATGAGGAGAGGCAGAGGAAGGTGAGTCTCTTTATCTTGGAGAAGAGGAGACTGAGGGGTGACCTCATTAATGTCTATAAATATGTGAGGGGTGGGTGTCGGGAGGATGGAACTGGGCTGTCCTCGGTGTCATGTAGTGATAGGACGAGGGGCAATGATTGTAAGCTGGATCATAGAAAGTTCCACATCAATATGAGAAGGAACTTCTTGACAGTGAGGGTGACGGAGCACTGGAACAGGTTGCCCAGGGTGGTCGTGGAGTCGTCTCCTCCGAAGAGGTTTAAGACCCACCTGGATGCATTCCTGTGTGACTTGGTGTTGGTGATCCTTCTGTGTCAGGGGGTTTGGACTAGATGATCTTTTGAGGTTCCTTCCAATCCCTAATGATTCTGTGATTCTGTGATCCACTTCACAAATGCCATACTCATATTAGCTCTACAATTAAGTAGCCTTATCTTTTGAAAACCCTAGCGGGATTAAAAGTGTTGATAATTAGTTTATGTCTTCATTCTTGTTGACCTTCATCTTCTTAATCTTCTCTAAGTTGGTTTGGTTTTTTCCTACCTTTTAGCTACGATCTTTTAACAATTACATTTAAATTAAATTACTGGTTCTCTAGTGAGACTAATCGTAAGTGTGTCTTGTGTAATACTGGTCTTAATTTATCTTTATATACTGAAATACATAGATGATGCTATGACTGTGGGGAAGGAGAACCAGAGGAGACCTTGTAAGAAAAGATTGGATGTGGCACAGAAATGAGCAGTAAATTCATGCCAAGTAGCTGGGAAATCTTGTGTGCTTCTTATGCTAAGTTAATTTGATATAAAATAACAAACACATCTCATGGTAAAGATTCGTGAGCTTCAGATAATGGTGTCACTGGAACAATAACTGTTCTTCATATAATGCTCTTTCTCTTTTGTATTTTTGGGCACTCCTGAAATTGTAGCTTTCTCAAGAAGTGAATTAAATATTTTTTGTTAATGATGTTTACAAATTATTAGGACACTGACCTATTTTTCTTTTATTTTTGTTTTTCTTAAACTTGTAGCCAGGGTTTCTACACATGTGATGAAACTTGAATCTTATGTGACCATCCACTACAGAGAGAAGTTGTGAATTTTCTTCCTACTGTGACACTAGCTCTATGTGCAGTTCTCAGAATTTTTGTTCTCAAATGAATAGATTCATTTAAATGTAGTGTCATAAATCAAATCAAATCAAAGCATATTGCTAAAATAATCATTCTCTGAAAGCCTTCCATGTAAATCATGCTTTCAGTAAGACAGGGCATGTCTGGGCTGGGAAAGGCTCTGTAGTATTATTATATGGGACAGTATATTATTATTGTACAGGCAGTGCCTTGCAGTCACTGAGAAAATTCTCTGTAGAACAACACCCTATTGTCACCAGAGGTACTGCAATGGTTTTTTTTCAGAAGGATTCTGAGATAATTCATGTCACTCCCTGCCTCCCCTTCAGGCAGACAAAGCCTCTGCAGCACAGAACTGCCTGTACTCTCTCTGCCCGGCTAAATGTGGCAACTTGGAGGACAGGAGGCAATGGCAGGTAGCTCCTGCCTGACATGACAGGCACCATAGGTGCATCCCCTTGATGGTTACACACATTGCAGATGCCGGTGCAGAACAGGCATAATGCTCTGCAAGAAGTACTGGACAAGGAGGAAGACAATAATTCTTCCACCTTGGAGATGTTATCAAGGTATAGCCTGTCCACCCCTTGCATCAAAAAATCAGTAAAGAATAAAAGATTGTCATAGGTTATTTACTTTTGGAAGAAGCAGAGAGCCCAATCTGCAGACAGGACCCACTGCATAGGCAGGTCTGCTGCCTCCCTGCGGCCAGGGTTAGGAGAAAACTTCCTTCCTCGCCACAGCCCAAACATTACTACTGTCAGTTGGTTTTTCAGGTAGGTAGTAAAGAGACAAGGAGAAGAAGCCCAAGAACAATACAAAGGGATTTTAAGGAATTGGGAAGGCTGGTCGAGGGACTGGGAGGACAGACTGTGTTCTCCTAAATTCTTCCAGTTTCTGGGAATGACAATGGAGTAAATAGAAGGAGCCAGCAGATCAATGCCTGTCTCTAAGCCTGGTGTTACTGGCAGGACTTCGGAGTCTTTGACCATAGATTGATTTACAAACCACAAGATCTGCTGATTACTCAAAGGAGAGGCTTAGTTCATAAGGGCAAGAGTTAGTGTGACTCATTAACAGGTCTTACTAGATTCCTATTTTAAATAGGAGGAAGTTGTAACTGGACTTGCCAAAGGGAAAGCTGGAATGGTACTGGTACTTGTGGGGAGTTTTGGTGACTTTGAGAGACCGAGTTTTGATGTTTTTGACAGCCAAAAGGTAGTCCACCTTTGGGGCAGAGCAGAGGACTGAACACTCAGTTTCTTCCCTGAAATATCTGTACACCAATGCACACCATACTGGGCAATAAACAGGAAGAACTGGAAATCTATGTGTGGCAACAGGGCCATGACCTCATTGACATTGAGACAAGATGGGATGATTCCTAGGACTGGAGTGTTGGAATGAAGAGGTATCAGCTCTTAGGAAGCACAGGCGGGAGAGATGAGGAGTGGGTGTTTTCTTCTATGTCACTGGCCAGCTGAGTGACCTGGGACTGCATGAGGAAAGAACTGAAAGCTAATGGGTCAGGATAAAAGGAAGGGCAGGAGACATTATGGCAGGGGTATTCTATAGGCAACTTGACCAGGAAGGGTAAGTGGATGAGTCCTTTTGTAAGCAGAGAAGACAGGCTTTACTTTCAGAAGCCCTTGTCCATGTGTGGGACTTCAACCATCTTGAAATCTTATGTAAAGACAATACAGCAGGATGTAATCAATGGAGGAGATTCCTGGAGTCAGTTAATGATAACTTCTTCCTCCAAGCAGCAGAGAAGCCAGTGAGGAGAGATGCTATGCTAGATCTTGTCCTCACCAACAAGGAGGGGCTGGCAAGGAATATGAAGCTTGAGGGAGCTGTGGTAATCATGAGATGGTAGAATTCATGGTCCTTGAGGAGTGTACCCAGCAATTTTGCTACCCTGGGCTTGAGAAGAATGGACTTTGGCCACTTCAGGGACCAACTAGGTAGAGTGCATTGGGATGGAGTACTAGAGGGGCTGGGAGCCCAAGAAAGGGGGCTAACCTTCAAATACCTTCTCCTCCAATCTCAGGAACCCTGCATTACTACTAAAAGAAAAGTTAAGCAAGAATGAAAGGAGGCTGAATGGATAAGAAATGCACTCCTGGACAAACTTAAGCAATAGAAGGAAGCTGACAGAGGGTGGAAACCAGGACAAGTAGCCTGGGAGGCATACAAATGTATTGTCCACACAGCCAAAGATACAGCTAGGGAAGCCAAAGATCAGGCAGAATGGAATCTGGCCAGGGATGTTGAGGCAAAGAAGAAAAGCTTTTATAGCAATAAAAGTGAGAAAAAGAAAACTAAGCAAAATGTGCACCCTCTCCAGAAGGAAACAGGTGACCTGGTAAGCCAGGATATGCAGAAGGCCAAGGTGCTCAGTGACTTTACTTGTTGCCTCAGTCTTCTCTGGCAGGATCTCAGAGCAACACCACCCAAGTCACAGAGGTTAAAGGCTGGGACTGGGAGGAGGAAGAACAACCCATGGTAGGAGCAGATCAGGTTTGTGACCTTATAAAGAAGCTGAAGCTTAACAAGGTCATGGTACCTGACAAGATAGACCCATGGGTTCTGAAGGGAACTAGTGGATGCACAGTTGCTACGCTATTACCCATCTGTGTTTGTTTGAAATATTGGTGGTGTTTGTTAATGTATGGGTTTTAGGTTAAATTATGCTTTTTCTGTGAATGGAGGGAATGGACCACATCTAGTGGAGCCTTGACAGGTTGGAGAACTGGGCTAATGCAAACTACATGAGATTCAACAAATCCAAGTGCAGGCTCCTACATCTGGACTGGGGTGATCCCAGTGACAAATACTTGCTGCAAGTAATAGTGAAAATAGTGAGGCTTTTTAACTCAACCTGTAGAACCTATGTCTCTTCTTCTCTTTCTTTAGCAGAAAAAATAATGTTTTAAAAAACTGATCTAGTAACCATAGCAATTTTTAATGACTGTTGATTTTCAGTTAGGGTTATTAAGAACATTTTTAAGAAATACCCTGTATAATAGTCTTAGAATAGTTTTGGTTGGAAGACACCATCAAGTGCAGCCACTAACCTATCACCACTAATCCATGTTGCTAGACTATATGTCTTCTAAATACCTCCAGCAATGGTGGATCCACCTATTCCCTGGGCAGTCAGTTAAATCCAATTGAATACTTTAAATTCTGATAAAGGCAAAACTAGACCATACACAAAGGAAGACAATATGTCTGGAGGATAGGTTAAAAACTTGTGGATATATTCCAGACACGGAGAAGTTCCTATGCTGTCAAAATAAAATGGTAAATAATTAAATTTCAATAGTGAGGGAATGCAATAATTTTGAGGAATAGCAGTACAAGCACATAGCCCAAGAAGATGCATTAATCATCTTGAAATGTGAGTCTACGCTTATATTCTTAGACACTGTGAGACTCCTCTTTATTTCTGAACACATACATGGATTTTCAAACCACAGGGCTGACAGATAACTTATGGCATTTGTATTAATTCGTAATTAAAGACTACATTATATTTCTGCACCTGGCCACAGAAGATGAATAAGTAAAATTTTAAAAAGAGACATCGAGTCTAATTTCCAGTCGCTGTTTATAGTGTTTTGTCATTTATCTAAAGGAAGTAAAGCTGATATTACTTAAAATTTTGTTGAGTTTTTTGAGGTGAAGTGGGTTGTTGGGTCAATTTATTCATTTTTTGAAAGACTGATATCAATAGTGGTATTTCATAATGGTTTGAAGAAAGGTGAAGAGTATGCCTGAAATTTCACGTGTTCTCCCATCCTCTTTCATGTGCTTTTTGATCACATATTAAAGGTTGTGTTTTTTCATGAGCAGTGACATGTGAATGCATCTTTGCAAAATTTGACTTTGTGATTTTATTACTTACTCCATTTATCTGCCTGTGGACTTCCTCAGATGCACTGGTTCTTTTTTATGTGTATGTGTCTTTGACTGACTTTTCACAGATTCCACATAAAGCTGCTAAATTTTATTTATTTTCTGTACAAGTAGAAGTGGTTTTGGTCACAACACTGGCAACTCTACAGGTCAAGAAGGTTATAGAATTTAGACTCCTTTCTTAGAAGGGTAACGAAATAACAAGTTGCTGGATGAGAAGAAATGGCAGTTATTTCACTGCACTACAGAAGGCCAGTGGCTATGAACTGATGGGAGATCTATTATGGCTTGGAAATAAGCTTCCTCATTCATGTAAAATTAAACATCAGCAAACAGTAAATAATCTAGATTTATAGTGCAGCCTGTTTTCCCTGTGGCATCTGGCTGAAATTAGGTTCTACTCTTCTAAATTGATTTGTTAGCGTAGCCTGTAGCTATGAGGAGAAATTAAAGTTCTTTAATGTTATCTGATGAGAAGTTCATGTCTTTAATTCCAGAATCTAGAATAGCTGACCTCTCTGAAGAGATCAAATAATACATAATGCCAAATAATAAATCATGTCAAGGATGATAATTACAATCAGCTCCCATTTATAAATACATGTGCTTGCTAACATCATTAGAATTTTTTTAATTAGAAATGCCTTTTCCGTAAATAGATTCAGGGCACATTCTATTTCCATGCATAAGAAATTAATTGGGTAATTTTACAATAGCAAATAAAGATTGTTGATTCTAATGTAAGATAAGAGTTCTTGGCTTTTCAATGCAGTAAAAGTGTTTAATATACTCCAAATTCCAAGTTAATTTTTTGCAGTCCTGTTTAGTCTGATAGTGCACGTAGTGATTTCTGAATGCACAGCCAGCTTCTGAGAAGAGGTTGCACTCCTGAAAGGCTCTTTAGCCTACTTTCCAATTTATATTGTTTTGGAAGTTTAAGTACACTTGGTTTTGTTAATATTAAAAAAATAAATACATTTTGCCTTCTTAAACAATCATATAAGAAAAATTACGTTTCAGGCAACCTAGGATAAGAGGGAAAGAGAGCTTGGAAGATTTCAGTCATAAAGTTATCTTACAAGCACCATAATGCAAAAAGGGCCTAAGATGCCATACACTTAATCAGTCCACTTAAGAAAATACTGTACTGCTTGAAGTCACCTATTCTATTATTTTGAATACTTTGATGGTCTTCATATTATTGAACATTTCACATTGTTCCTAGCGTAGACTACAATGGTCAAAATATCACCTTCCATGTGTATCGAATTCTGTGCTAGAAGTTATTTTGCTATTTCAGGCATAGCTTGGGTAACAGTGAAACTCATTGTATGTTTCTTAAATGCAAAGGTAAGAACATGTTGAAGAAGCATCAAAATGCAGTACTTTTAAGGTATTTTCTTCCATATAAAAACAAATTCTATTTAACTATTTCATAATTAAAATATGAATGTTTTTTATTTGATCACTTTCTGATCTGAATAATCTTTAGGGATTGTACATTGGGGCCAAGGTACACAGTTCCTCCTTTCCTGAAGATTTCCTGAACGTAGCGTTACTTAATTATGAAGTGCAAAGTGAAGAATAATACATTTTTTCTTAAAAGCTAGAATTCAAAGCAAAAGGAAATGTCATTGAAAACCTTGTACTATTTGTAAGGTATTAGATGCAGGAGGAACACTTGCATTCTCCTCTAAGGCATAAAAAGGAAGTGGAAGAAGTATAGAACATCTGTTTGTAGAACTGGTCTGTGGAAAGGGTAGCTTGAGTCACCAGGTATAAGACAAAATAAACCTGGAGATCCTAGTGGACAGCAGGATGATTATTAGCCAGCAATGTGCTCTTGTGGCCAAGAGGGCCAATGGCATACTGGGATGGATCAGAAGGGGGCTGGTTAGCAGACTGAGAGAGGTCTTTTTCCCTTCTACTCTGCACTGGTGAAACCACACCTGGAGTATTGTGTCCAGTTCTGGGCCCCTCAGTGCAAGAAGAACATGGAGCTGCTGGAGGGAGTCCAGCGTAGAGCAATGAGGATGATGAAGGAAGTGGTACATCTCCCTTATGACCAGAGGCTGAGGGAGCTGGGTCTCTTTAGCTTGGAAGAGACTGAGGGGTGACATCATTAATGTCTATAAATTTTTGAAAAGTAGGTGTCAGGAGGATGGAGCCAGGCTATTCTCATTGTCGTCCAGTGATAGGACAAGTGGCAGTGGGTCTAAGCTGGAACATAGGAACTTCCACATCAACCTGAGAAGGAACTTCTTCATATGTGATGGAGTGCTGGAACGGGCTGCCTAGGGGGGTTGTGGAGTCTCCTTCTCTGGAGAGGTTTAAAACCTACCTGGATATGTTCCTGTGCGACTTGGTCTAGGTGATTCTGCTGTGGCAGAGGGATTGGACTAGATGATCTTTTGAAGTCCCTTTCAATCCCTAATGATTCTATGAAAATCCAGGAAATTATTACCCTTTCTGCAAACGTGTGGACAACACCTGGGAGAGAAAATGAAATGTACTCGTTACTTACCTCATGGTCCCATGTGTTTATCTTATGATTGCAGCCCATTTATGATCACTGTAAATTGTTTCTTTTTCCTTGGATCCTCAGCCTATAGAGTCCCAACATTTAAAAATATCCACAGGGTAACTTATAGATGAGTAAACTGGGGGTGGATGCACCTTTGATTTTTCTTAGACATTACTACCCAGATTTCCTATTTATTTTGTTGTGTAGATGCATTATGAAATAAGTAAATGAAGCACCGACATCCTTTCTGTCACAAAATCTGCCAAGGAATGAATTACAATACAATTTTACTGTTCTCTAAAACTGTTTGGTAAGTTCCAGTGTGGCAGGTGGGGTAGTAAATGCAGTTTGGTTCATATGTTTGAGATGCCAGAAGATGCTGCTGACTTGTCAATGTTCCTTCCCTTGCACACCTGAAATTTGTTGTGACTTGTAATTACTTTTCATTAGTTGACCAGTCGTTCAGGTCTGAGATGAGATTAACCAATTAATTGAGTTAATATCATAATAGGCTGAAACAAAAACATAGATGGTTCAAAAAACTCTAATGAAAGTTGCAGGCAAAAACAAAATCTAACTGAATTTGTGGAAAAACCAGAGGATGTATTTAATTTATGCAACATAAAACCCACAACACAAAGAGCAAGATATTCTTACACAATTTGGCCAAACTTCTATGTCTGCTTCCTCAAAGGGAAAAGACTTCCATCAGTCCTTTTTCCTTGTTGAAATGTGTAGTCCATTCAGTCCTTGCATAAATCCCTCAGTGCCAATGGGTATTTTAAGGGTCAGTTCTTGGACTCACATGTCTCCAAGCCAGTCTTCTATTTCCAGCATGCTTGATCCTGTGGACCACAGACAATGGAAAGACTCTCAATTTCAGCAAACAATGAATTGCAAATGAAACCTATCCTCTCACTGATAAATGGTTCCCCTCTCTCTCCATTTATCAGGTTCCCAGGGCAAGGTGGCTGCTATGCCCAGCTCAGTGCCATAAGTCTCTCTCCAAACAAAGATGTAAGTAAATCAAGAAGAAGCAAGAAACTGGAAACAGAGTGCTCCAAACTAGTGGTGCCAGTCTGCAGTTGCAAAAATTCAGTCTGGCTGCCATAGCAACCTCCCAGTGCTTCAGGCAAGAAACCCACTCAAGTTTAAACCACAATATTAGTGTTGATTAAATGGCAAATAACATAGATTTCCACAAATATTGCCTATACAGTAGATACATTGTAGTCTCAATAACACTTTTGATGTACATGACATGTGAATTATAATTCAAAAATATTTATCTAGGGCTATACATACAGTATTTCAGTGTACATTTTTAGTCATGGGAAAGACATAATCAGAGAGGGTGAATATTCAAAAATGTGATTTTATAAATTATACCTTCAAATGTTGTCTTTTTAAAATCATCCCTAGTACAATATTGCTTTTCAGTGTTTCTAAGTAAATACTTTTTTACCTAATTTCAAATGTTATGCCCTGACATTTGTTTCAAGCAAAGCTAAAATTTTTAAGGCCTCATCTTTATTGCTTTACATGTATGAGCTTTATGAAAAATACTTTAATTACTAAGGGAATAGTGCCAATTGATTGGTTTTTTGAATGGAATCCACAAGGGAACTGGCAGACTGCTGTTGCCCATCGTAACAAAAAAACAGTGGTTGTTAATGCAATTGCAGGTATTATTCCAGGTTCTTTATAGTAAAAGAAGCAATTTTCTGCTTTGAAAGAAACAACTAAGCCAACTGGATACTCACAAGTCTATGAGGCCAGATGGGATCCACCCAAGAGTGCTGAGGGAGCTGGCGGAGGAACTTGCCAAGCCTCTCTCCATCATCTATCAGCAATCCTGGTCAACAGAGGAAGTCCCGGATGACTGGAGACTTGCCAATGTGACACCCATCTACAAGAAGGGAACTACAGACCTATCAGCCTGACCTCAGTACCAGAGAAGGTCATGGAACAGTTAATCTTGGGGGTGATCACATGGCAAGTGCAGGACGACGGGGGGATCAGGCCCAGCCAGCATGGGTTCATGAAGGGCAAGTCCTGTTTAAGCAACCTGAGCAGGTGACCCGCCTAGTGGATGAGGGAAAAGCAGTGGATGTTGTCTACCTGGACTTCAG
>VXBP01003504.1:0-53091 GCA_013400115.1 Rhinopomastus cyanomelas | reverse complement strand
AAGGACATTGAGGTGCTGGAACGAGTCCAGAGAAGGGCAACCAAGTTGGTGAAGGGGCTGGAGGGCATGCCCTATGAGGAGAGGCTGAGGGAGCTGTGGTTGTTTAGTCTGGAGAAGAGAAGACTGAGAGGGGACCTTATTGCCCTCTACAGCTACCTTCAAGGAGGTTGTAGCAAGGCTGGTGTTGGTCTCTTCTCTCCAATTAGTGATGATAGGACGAGGGGAAATGGCCTCAAGTTGCATCAGGGGAGGTTTAGGTTGGATATTAGAAGGAAATTCTTTACTGAGAGGGTGATTAGATACTGGAATGGATTACCCAGGGAGGCAGTGATGTCACCATCGCTGGAGGTGTTTAAGGAACGAGTGGATGTGGCGCTTAGGGTTATGGTCTAGTGGTTAGGCACTAGGAGAAAAGGTTGGACTCGATGACCCTGGAGGTCCTTTCCAGCCATGATAATTCTATGATTCTATGATTCTAAGTAAATGACAGATGCTTTAAATTAAGATGATATGGTGATATATCTATCATGCACACATGGCATCCATATATCCACAGACATTAAAGCTTTCAGTGGTAGAGTTTTCTGTGTTTGCATTGCCTTGGAGTAGAGGACCACATTGCATAAAATAATTTCCCGATTATTTCTATCTGAAGTCTGTTAAAATTTGAAGCACAAGGTACACTGTGAAAAGTAAACACATCTCACTTTGGATTGATTTGCCTTCATTCAAATGCCCAACTAAGCTATTTTATTTTTAAATATTTCACTTCATTAAGTAAGAACTGTTGGAGTGCAATGTGCCCTGTGTTTAGATTTCCAGTGTTCAGTTGTTTTGAGGCCCCTTTTTGTATTTAAAGTCTTCCCTGAGAGACATGAGAGATTAGAAACCTGACAGGAAAGCACATGGGGACATAGTAGATTAGCAAATACATTCTGAAAGCAGCATTTACAAAAGTATGTGTTTCTTAAATTTGGTTATTCAGTATTTAATAACTTGCTTGATTTTAAAGTAAAATACTACTTTTGCTGTTTTGTTCCTTCCATTTACTCTTTTCCATTGAAGAAAAAAAAAGAAAAAGAAAATTAGTGTTTTCCCAGGAAGTCACTCAGTCTGAAGACAGCCAGTCAAAAGCGTTTGAGAAATAGAAGCGTATATTCAACTCTGTGTGTGTTAACCCAGAATAACTGTATTCCCTGAAGATATATCTTAATTTACATGAGTGAACATTACAATAAATAAAGCAAATGTACTAGAAGTGGTTATCTTATTGCATCTGAAGAGCAGTTTTTATAGTATTTATTTAATATGATGTTTTTCTGAGTGCTGGTATTTCAGACAAGCTTGAAATGTCACATAACTTCATTATGATCTGTTTGTGGTTTTTTGATGTCTCAGCCAAAGTAGGGTACCTGTTCTTAGTTTTTAATTTAATATAAATGCATTTGATTCTTCAGTTTTAACAGTTGAGATGCATAGCCTGATGGACATCTGACTCTAGGATGCATGCGCTCAAGGAGAGTTGCTGCTAGGGGGTGCTGGATACAGCAGTTGAATGACTTCCTTAGTATTGTCTTACTTCTTCGCAGTTCTGTTTATTTTTTCATTCTGTGGAAAATTCTAGAAATATGTAATCTGAAAAAGATACTTGTCTGAAATTCACGCAAGTTGTGAGCTGCTGTGTTCCCTTATGTTTCATTAATGTTTCATTAATCTCCCTTTGCATGTTTCTGCATATATTTGCATTGACTCTGCCATTCTTAGATTTGGTTTATGTGTCCTTAATTACCCCAAGTATCTAGCTTCATTCAGTAACTCGTGGTTCCTCCTTTTTGTGGAGAAAGGAGAGAGGACTGGTGCATGGCTGGAGGTTGTAGTTTGATTCTGTTGGAGTTTTTGGTACTGGAGAAGGGAGTTACTGACACAGCCCTGGTAAGAAACTTCATGAAGAACAGAAGTTCCCCACAGTTCCCATTACTCACCCTCCTCTGGAAGTTTGAGCCAGTTGGTACCTCTGCAAATATTTTGGAGAGAGGAAAAACCTGTGGGACAAGTTTCCTGTTGATTTTGAACTTTTGTTCTGGAAGAAGCAGTGTGGTCAGTGGGTTTAGCACATTGTGGCAGCCTTTTTGCCCTGGGAGTAAGATAAGGGAAGAGAGAAAGTGGAGACCTCAAAGACAGCAGAAAAGAAAGGTCTCTGCAAAACCATGGTGAAGTGCATAGAGGAAGAGAGTCCTGTCTATAGCACATGAAAGATGATGCACCAGAGCAGGGAATTGGACCTGAGGACATGGAGCAGGACACTTATCCTTAAAAGAATCATTGAATCTGAATAAGGGAGTTGGGCTGGAGCTGTCTGGGAAATCCTATAGCCTGTGGAAAACACCCGTGCAAGATTTGTCTTGTCTACTGGAGAGAGAGAGAGAGAGTGCCACATTGATATAGGAAAAATTACTGCTCCAGCATTTTTCCTTTGATTAAGGGAAATAAAAAAGGTGTGCCCAGGCATGTATGAACCATGTGACTACTCTGTGTATGTTTTGGTGATGAGCTGGCTGAAGCTGGCCTGAGACAGTCTGCATTGGAGTCCCGCTTTGTTCAAGCGGCTTCCTGTTGATCTCTGTAACTTCTGTCGCAGTTCAGTCATGCAGACTTCCAGTGTAGTGTGCAGTGGTTTAGCTGCTGGTACACTGGGTTGATTTGACTGGCTGCTTTTTGCTAGTTACTTGCAAAGTGAAGGACTTTGGAAAGGGTGTTGTACTTGAGACGACGAGAGTTAGCGTGTCACTCGCAGTTTTGAGGAGCAGTAGCCAGTAACTCTGTAATATTTTGCTCTTAGGTGTACAGACAGCAGCAGCTTCTTATACGCTGGAGACAGCGCTGCTTAACAGTGTCCAGCTTCAGCCAGTCGTGAACTGGCCTGGTGTCAGGCAGATGTTTCCGTGATGTCATCTTTATAGTTTTTGAAATATTTAGTACTGATTAGAGGTACTGAGAAGTAACTGTGCAGTCTAGAACAAGCCTTCTCATCAAAAGCACGGGTGAGAAAATAAGAGAACAAAATGCCTTTGAAAGGAGGGGAAAACCAAACTACTCGAGCTCTGAAGCTCAAATCTAAGCTTTGAATTCACGGAGTTGATTCAAAAAATAAACTGTGTGGATACCTGTTGGAGTGTAGTGTAGGGGAAAGGGACTTGGGGGTCCTGGTGGGCAGCAAGATGACTATGATCCAGGAATGTGCTCTTGTGGCCAAGAGGGCCAACAGCATCCTGGGGTGGATTAGAAGAGGAGTGGTTAGCAGATCAAGAGAGGTTCTTCTCCCCCTCTACTCTGCCCTGGTGAGACCACACCTGGAGTATTGTGTCCAGTTCTGGGCTTCTCAGTTCAAGAGGGATGTGGAACTTCTGGAGAGAGTTCAGCGTAGGGCAACGAAGATGATAAGAGAGGTGGAACACCTCCCTTACGAGGAGAGGCTGAGGGAGCTGGGTCTCTTTATCTTGGAGAAGAGGAGACTGAGGGGTGACCTCATTAATGTCTATAAATATGTGAGGGGTGGGTGTCAGGAGGATGGCACTGGGCTGTTCTCGGTGTCATGTGGTGATAGAACGAGGGGCAATGGTTGTAAGCTGGAACATAGAAGGTTCCACATCAACCTGAGAAGGAACTTCTTCCCAGTGAGGGTGACGGAGCACTGGAACAGGTTGCCCAGGGAGGTTGTTGAGTCCCCCTCACTGGAGATATTCAAGACCCTCCTGGATGTGTTCCTGTGTGACTTGGTCTAGGTGATCCTGCTGTGTCAGGGGGATTGGACTAGATGATCTTCCTTCCAGTCCGTAGTGATTCTATGATTCTATGATTATTCTGTTGTTTGTATTACAACGTGTAAAGTGCTTTTTTTTTTTTTCCTAAATCAAGCCAGTCCCCTTTTGTCTGTGACTTTTAAGTGGAGAGTGAACCCTACATGTTGTTCTTTAAGCTCATTAGCACTTTTGCTAGTTATACCTTATCCTAGGTTTGGCCAGTGTTTCCAAGTGGTGACAAAAATGAAAGGGAAATTTATCAGTTTCCTTCGATCATTATACTTTATCTTTTTACCCCTAAAGACTATTTAATAGAATAGAATATACTGAAAACATTAAAATTCTTGTTCAATTTTTCTTAAAGGATTTTCTGAACTCAAGAAAGTATAGGAAATATTAAAAACTGAATGATTTTAGCGAAGACAATAATTTCAGTTTCACTGTGTCTTGAAATTTGATCTCGAGAGTTCAATTTAATGCTCCTTATGTTCTGCAATATAAGAGTGATAAGTCATCTTTACCTTGGTAGTGGTGAATAGGAAAAAAGATTTGTCATTCAGAATAAGAAGTCGGTGAATAGTGGTTTATGACTTGATTGTGTCTTCCTTCAGCTATGGCTTCTCTCAGGTGAATAATCTTAGTCTATCTAGGGTTTTTCTTTTTTTTTTTCCTGTGAAAAAGCCATTTCACTCTTTTCTTATCCTCCTGACTACCTTTTCTAGTTCCCGTGCATCCTCTTTGGGGTGAGGAGACTGAACACATTAGTCCAAATACAAGAAGTACATTGTAGATTTATTCACTGGCTACCTACTGCTAGTAGCTAAATTCTTATTCCAGCTGGTCATCTTTATCTTGTTAGCTCACTTTGTTTTGGGATTCACTTTTCTTGTGTGGAGAGCCTCTCTGCATTTCAAATGTCTTCACTGACAGAGGAGAGAGAAGAAAGGAAAAGAGAAAAGGGATAAACATGTATTTCAGCTTGGTATAGTCATACCAAAGCCCTCAGGGACTTTAATATTCTCTGTAACAAGCATGAGTAGAGTGTATTTGAAAAATAACAACTGCAGTAGTGGGCTTATTCATGTCAAAATAAAAAGAGGTGGGGGTGTTCCTCTGGTTCTGATTTTAAATCTTGCTGAAGGAAAAATAGTAGCAGTGTAGTGTATTCTATCACATAAGAACTGTTGAAATCTTACCTTTTTCTTTACCTGTTTTAGGAGGATTGCAGGTATTGCTGAATATTCCTAGGGAACAAAAAACAAGCAAGAGTAGTTACAAGGGAAGATTCCACCCTCACAATTTTCTGACAGGGAAATCTAAATAGTTTTTGCAATGACCCTAAACAGTTTTGTGTGAAGATCTCTCTTTGTGCAAAACTCAATTATTTGCTAACAAATTGGTGTTGCAACCTATCACTTTAGCTGGAAAGTGTAATGAGAAACACCAGGAATAAATAAAAGATTAATGTGAGTTGTTTTTTCTCATGGTAGACAATGTTCTATCACTGATTGTAGTCTGAGTTTTCAAGAGTGTTTATGAGTACATTTATGTACTAATTTTATTTCTGGAGGTGAACTAAAATTTTATTTTCATAAAACTTAACAAGGAATAGGTCACTTATAATCACACATATTTATGAATGAATAAATGTCTGTTTGTGAATATAATGTACTAAACATAGAATTGCAGTAATTTATGCTGTTGCCATAAAACTATTCATGTAATAATCAACAAAAACTCTGCTCTCAGCCTATGGAAAATCAGGCTTATTAAGTAATTTGTGGTGTTCCCACATAAAATTTTACTGCATAAGGTCTCATTAGTGCTCTTTGCCAAATGTAGTTTTAAATGCCTAAATCTCCTGTGCTTTTTACATATATTCTCCTTGGCTGATCTTGGTGCATTCACTTGTAATGTTTTCTATATGATGAGATGCACACAAAGAACTTTCAAATTTTATTAACTCTTCTGAAAGTCAGAGGACTTCCCTTCATGTTTTTTTTCCCATTTCCTGGGCTGGGACTGTCCATATTCCTCTCGTCTATTGACAGTACTCGATTCTTTCTACTTCAGTCCCGTTAATATTTGTGGTTTCACCTTCCTTGGTGATGTGCAGAAACAAACTCCAACTCGCAAAGAGTTAAGAGCAGGTCTTCTCTATTGCAGCTCTGGGCACACAGGGAAAAACCCTCCAAATTGTGTGCACTGAAATGCAAATTTCATCAGGTTATATACAATCTTCTCATATTTCTACATAAACAGGAAGGGATATTACAATTAATTATTATTATGAACCCCTCCCCGCCTTCTCCTGTTCACATCTGCACAGTTGGTCTTGGGGCCTCTTGACTGAAAATGAAGAACTTTTTCCCAGTAAACTCATCACCTTTTACAAGAGTGCCAAGCCGTTACAGGTCATCTCTCCCAAGACTAGGGGAATGACCTTAAACATCTTCTTATGCATCTGGCTCCACTGCTTGAAGATTAATTGTTGTCTTCTCTCGTTCTTATCTGTACTTCAAAGCTGACAACACTTACTCATTCCTTCTACCAGGCACTTTTTGTTTTACTACCCCCCTACACTCTTCTCAGCCAGTCTCAAAGCATATCCACATTCCCCTTAATAGTCTCAAAACACATTTCCCCAGTAAAGCAAAACTACGGATCACAGCACATTGTTTCAGCAAAGTTAAACCTCTGAGCCTGGAGTTCCAAGCCATCAGTCCTGTTATATCATTAGCGTAAAAAATGTCTTCCTTGTATCTAGTTTAACTCTTCCCTCTTTTAGTCCAAACCCATCAACCTTTCTCCTGTTACAACAAATCTTCCTAAAAAGTCTGTTCCTATCTTTCTTGTAGGCCCCTTTTAAGCAATGAAAGGCTATAATAACATTTCCTCAGACTACTCCAGGCTGAACAACACCAACTCTAAGCCTCTCTTCATAGCAGAGGTGTTACAGCCTTCTGTCAGAACCATAGTATAATTCAGAAAGACACTTGAGATCATAAAGTTCAACCAAAACCCTGCTCTACCAAGTTTACCACTAATCTGTGTCTCCAAACACCACGTCTAAATGATCTTTAAACACAAGCAGGGATGGTAACTCAACCACCTCCCTGGACAACCTGTTCTAATATCTGACTTTCAATAATTAATTTTTTTCCTGATATCTTGCCTAAACCTCTCCTGGTGTAGCTTGAGGCCATCATTTTTCTGGCTGTCCTGTAGACCCTCTCCAACAGTTTAATGCCTTTGATGTGCTGAGGGCTCCAGAGCCGGACCTGATGTCCTCAAGCAATACTCAATATAAGGTCTCACCAGAGCAGAGTAGAACAGCACGATTACTTATCTCAACCTGCTGGCCATATGCCTTCTATGTGTCCAGTGTCACCAGGTCCTCCCCTCAGGGCTGCTGTCAATCACATCATCCCCCAGCCTTTATTGTATTAGAAGTTCATATGGGCCCACTTCTCCAGCTTGTCAAAGTCTCTCAGGTGTTTTATACAGCCTTGCTGAGTGCACAGTTGATTCCACTGTCTATGTAATTGATAAAAATATTAGACAGCACTGGTTTTAGCATGGACCCCTAAAGGACAACATGTATCAGACATCTCCATCTAGATGCTGAGCCACTGATCTCTGTCCTCTGGATGTGACCATCCAACCAATTCTTTATCCATTAAGGAGTCTACCCATAAAATCCATATCTCTCCAATTTAAAGGGAAAGATGTTGTTAGGCATCATGTCAAAGACTTTATACAGATGTCCAGGTAGATGGCATCCATAGCTCTTCCCTCTTACACCAATGTGATCACAAACAATATTGAATTTGAACTCAGCAAACAAAATAATACAAATGTATCTACTATTCAGGAAAGTAAGAAAATGTAAATACATTAAAAATGATAAATTGTAATTGTTCAAAGTCTATAATTATTCACTGAATGTGTATCTCTACATTTTGATGCCACTTGAGTTTCAGATTAAAAAAAAAATCAAACTGACTGTATTTTCAGAGTTTTCATTAGTCTTAAGTGCACAGTTCTGTCATTCAAGGTAGCAAAAGTTTTTTTCTACAGTTAAGATTTAGAACTTAATGACACTGTTCACAAAATTCTCCCTCGGAACAAATCCTGGGCTTGAGCTATGAAGTAGTAATGGACAAAGTACATTCTCATTCACTGTTCTGCCCTCGGACCTTTGTGTTCTCAGTAGCTGGTAAGGGGTATCAGTTCTACCTCCTGTTTTTCTCAGGCAACTAATGGAAAATGCGGGATGTTGGCCTGGGCTTGAGGTTCCAGCACTGGGGCCAAAAGTCCACAAGCATTATATTGTTCTTGCTGATCCAGCGCGAACCTTGGAAACTGGAGATTTTGCCTACTTACCTTTTGTTTCCTGAAAATGTGTTTTTGATATCTGAAATTGCTCCAGAAATGTAGTAGAGTTTCCTGCATTTTTGTATGCTTGGTGTCTTGATGGCAGCAGAAACATTTCTAGTGCTGTCACAGTACAGGCCAATAGAGACATTTTTTCCATAGACATGACTAAAAGGGCTCCTTTCCAGGGTTATGCTTGATCCATGACTATACTGGTAGAAGAAGCTGGGGGTGGGGACACTTGTCCTTAAGTTTAATGTTAGACCAGCAAAACTTTAAGGCAAGTACTTACTCTGAAAGAAGATGCCTAACATTATGCTAGTGGCCAGAGCGTGGGCTTATGCATCACAGTTGGATGCAAGTGATGCTGATAGAGAAGTGATGAGTAAGGTAAGGTGGAAGTTTTCATCTGTGAGAGCTGTGCAGTGTTTTTCACAGCAACTTTACATTCAGGTCATGAGCAGTTTTTTTCCATTTCTAGCAGTAATGGATTTTTAAGTTACATTTAAAGATTAACATGTCTTGTAGAAGTTTTGCTCTTCAAAGTCTTACTTCTTGGTAGTATACTACCAAAAGTGAGAAAGAGGTTGTATGGGTATATTATTAACTGGCTGGTTTGTATAGTATCAGTACCTTTGTGTGGTTGTAATCCCTCTATGACAGTTAACTCCCTTCAGTCATGCTGTGCATTTCAGAGTTTCTAGGTACTGGACATCCAAAGAAGCAGAACATTAGACTTCTATGCAAAGATGCATTCCTGCATATTCATCTTACTGCCTATTAGAAGGAAAGAATATTATCTTTCGAGGTCCCTTCCATTCCTAATGATTCTATAATTCTGTGATTCATGCAGTGGTTCACTGCTTAAAGGTCATGACTTGTGTAATTTTGAAGCATTGAACAGTATTTCAACAGTCAGCACATTTCTTCTTAGAGCTGGGTATTAATAATAATTAATAATAAACTAAGCTTTGATAAATCTAAACTGTTCTTTCACTTTTAGTTGCTATGTGGTTGTTGGTCATGCGTGGTACTACTGATTGTCAAAATTTTAATGGCAAATTTAATTTTTTCAGTTAATTTAATAACTCACATTTGTGCAATCTGGAATAGTGATGTCTAGGCAACCACAGCAATTAGCAAGTCTCTGTGTCCAGATTTCATTAACATGAGCATAGTAGCTTATGCTAGCCACCAGAAGTGGAACTCAATGGAAAATAATGAATTTTCTTTTATTATTGCATTTTGACGAAGTGATTTTTATTGCGTTTAACCATTGTAAAGTTGACTAATGTAAATGTCAGTTAAGCTTTGATCTAACACTGTTTAACTTCAGCTCAAATGTTAAATATTTTGTACTGGAACCATGGCTAAAGGAAAGTTGTTTGGCAAAAGACAACAATAAAATATCTGAAGAGCAAATAGATGTCTGAAATGTCAAGTACTGAGATAATGTTTAATTTTGTTCACATGTTTAATCAAAACAAGGTGTAGCATTAAAGATCGTGTGATAAAAGTAGACAGTGTAACAGGCAGGTGCAGTATCTGCAAATCTTACATTGTGAAAGATTTGACCAGGCACAGCAGCATAAGTCAACAAAAAATTCAATTTTTTCAAAATATTTTATAGGTCATGGGTTAAGGACAGATATATCTTCATTTTTCATAATGAGAAGAAATTATTTCTTCCTTGACTGCTGAGATCACAGGAACTAATTTTCACCACTTTTTTTACAGACTGTACAAAATTAGTAGTTTTCTGGTTTTAGTAAAGAATTGAAACCAGTTTCCTTTTTTTCCCCTCTTTCAAAGTTTTCATGTTATTGAAGGAAGGGAGCAGATGTAAAAAGAAGCTGAATTGGACAGAAGACTGGAAAAAAGCAAAACCTAAAACCTTTTTTTTTCTTACTTAGTAAAGATCCTGAATGTTTGAAAGCCAGAGTTCTTTGTTCCAAATGTCAACAGGTTTTGCATTACTGCTTGTTTCTTTTTTAAAGTGAACGTGTCAATCTAAGATGCACATGTTCATGGATTCTCTTACCTAAACTCAGCCCTTAGAGAGAATTAAAAGTTATTGTTGTGGTATTATTGTTGACTGATTGGGGTTTTTTTCAATTAGAATTCAACCTTTTCTACAGTGAGAAAAAAACAGATTATGCTCTGCAGTTCTGTCTTTTATTCTATCAGTAAAAACTGTCAGCATGAATGAACATGCTGTATATCTCCACATCTTGGCTTGTAGATTACCCTTGTTATTGCCTCCATTATATCAATATGGTGTTTTCTTTATTCTCTATCTCTTTTCTTAGGTAATGGTGTTACTACTTCAGATAATAATTATTGATTACAAGAAGCCTAGCTTTATCTGCAGAATTAGAATCTGATGTCTGTGAATACAAGTATATTGATATCTTTAAGAAGGGAACTAAGTCTTTATTTCATTAGCTGTAATGTACGTATACTGTTTTGCAGAAATTGTACTACAATCTCAAATGCTTGAAAGATTGATCTTTTAGCTGTCAGTTAATATTCTGCAGTTAATTTTAACTCCAGTTATCATAATTATTTTAGGAAGCCTATAAACAGCAGCTATATAGTCTGAGCATAGCTGTACTTTGTCCTTGCTAAGCTTCTGAAAGACCTCAATACTGGCTGCCACACTAGAGAAAGGATATTCTTCTCATCTCAATAAATGTTTTATTAAAACAAAAATAAAATAAAATAAAAAAACCCCTAAACTTGATCTTATCCTCACTCTTTATTTGATGCTACCATGTCTGCCTAGATCTGCAAGCACTCCTTTCTAGTGTTACGTTATTATATGTCCCTGAAGTAGTGAGTACATCACTATTTTTTTGTTGGATTTTTCAATCATTTCCATCTCAAAGATCAAAAACTTTTTTAGCCTTTCTCTTGGCTTGGAAATTACTTTTGCACATTGTTCTTTTATGGTACACTAAACTACACTGGTTCTGGGATTTATATTTTTGCATACCACAGGTGCTAAACATTTTTAATTCTGTATATATCTGTGCATAAGCTAGCCCACACTGTGCTAGCTTGTGCATATGCTGAGCAGTTCATTTGCTTCATTAGATTTCTGCTGTGACTGTTTGCATGTATGGATGCAACATGTGTATGTTTTTAATAGTATTTGATGTAATATCCTTAGCAATGAATGCATATTTGCTCAGCATATCACTGTTTCTTCTAGTCACTGAGACACCAATCTGATGTTTATTTTTGTTCACTGGAAAAAATGCTCACTACAATTCTGATGGTCCTTTGTGGGGAAAAAAGTATTTTCTATAATGTTTTAAATCCAGTTAATTAAATTAAAGCTCTGTACTGTTTCTCTGCAACTTGAAACCAAATGCCAGACACTGAACGATTGCTGAGAAGATCTGTGTGTGCTCAGATGGATGAAGTGGTGTTGGTTAACTTATAAGGAAAAGCTTGCTTCATTTAGAATTTATAAAAAATTCTGTGTCAAGAGATACTGATATTTTTATTATTCCTTATTTGTGAAGTTATTCCTATCAGAGAGCTGTTTTCTGAATCCTGGGAATAATCAGGGAAGATAATTCATACTGTGTAAGTTAGGTAACCTTGCAAATGGACAATGAAGTGGATATAGAGAACTGATACCTTCAGAAGGTCTGTGGGACTTTCACACAAACTATTTTTTTTATTAACTTGATGTATAATTTGCTTTTAATGTATAGAAGCCACCTGAAGTATCAAGCCAGATGATAACAAAGCAGAAGTAGCCTGGGAAATCAGTAGAAAATGTATAAATGTGGTTATGAGGACTTCTGCAGGCTGGTATTTTGCTATCCTCTTCCTTCAAAGCATGGTGATTTTGAAATTCACAGACACACAGAACATTAGAGTTTGGAAGGGACCTCAGAAGATCATCTAGTCCAACCCCCCTGCCAGAGCAGGATAGGTAATCCTGTGCAAGCTGAAGCCTAAACTTCTGGAATTTGATAAGTATAATTTATCCATCAATCCCAAAGATAACATAGCTCAACTGCTAAATAGGTCACTCTGCTGCTTTACTCTTACTTCACATAGCTTCTTCTCACCCTATATTCTTGTTTTGTAACAGGTTTTATGGGCTCTCTTCCTATTTGGACTTCAACTCCTAAATCATACGCAGAATATTTAGTATTTCAGTTAATAAGTATATTTAATTCAGATTTCCTTTCAAAAAGCCCCAAAAATGTGTGGTTTTCCCCCCTAGAAATGTAGGTTATATAACAAGGGTTTTACAGAAAACTTCACAAGAAATTAGGCAGATATGATTAGTACTTGAGTGAGAGCAAGATCTAAGACCCCAATTAGCACTGTAAGTGTGCGGATCAGTGTTTGTGATGGCATGGCTTGGTGGCCATAGATGGCTTGACATGTTCAGAATTGCTATGGGAACATTTATATTATGTAGTCTAATATGACTTATATTTACATTGTACCCTGGAAAATGAGTAAATTCCACAATACTTAGAGTAGCTGATAGAATATACAGCATGGGTATGATGTTAGATTGAATGAATTTTGAGTGGATTTTTGTTCTCAATAAAGGTTTTATCACATATGTTGTAAGGAAATGTTTCTGAAAAGCACATTTGAAGTTTGAAACTTGGCAATAAGAGTTTCATTTATTCTGCTGCAGAGAGAACCTATTGGCTAACAAATTTAGCCAAGTGTTCCGCTCCAAAATAATTTTGAAGTAAGAAATAGAACATAATTTGTTGGGAGGGTTTCTCAGAAGACAGCTCTTGTTCCAGAGCACACAGTGGATGAGAGGTAAAAAGCAAGGAGACAAACAGCATCCCATGGAGATTTAGCTCATTTCTCGAGTAAAGAGGGCAATATCAGAGCAGGAAATCAGAAACTACTGGCCACGCATCTGTTTCGTGTGGTCTTTTTTTAAATAGTCTGTATGGTACTGAAATCTGTATAATTTCAACAGGTAACACCTACATTAAAAGCACTTTTTTTTTTTCTGTAACAAACAAGAAAATGACAAAAAATGTGTTACAAATTATTTCTTCTGCTGAAAAACCTGAGGTTGGATAGAAGCATGTGTCATAACAACTACAACAATGAAGAAAAAACAATTAATTGAAAAAATAAATAAATTGTTGAGAGAGTGATGTGATGGGCAGGGCTTTGACTGTCTAAGCCACAGGACATGCTTTGAGAAGTCTGGTCTTCTGGGGGCTGATGGGCTACATTTTTCTGAAAAGGGAAAGAACATCTTTGGGCGTAAGCTTTCCAATCTTGTGAGGAGGCTTTTAAACTACAGTTGTTGTGGGAGGGTATCCTCAGTCCATCCCACATCAAGATCAATGCGACTAATAGGCACCATGTGCCAGGAGTTAGACTGCAGGCTCGGCAGAGGGCACCTGAGGTGCACGATGGGGCTACTCCAGTCAGTAAATCATGTTCAGTGGGGGCCAAGTGTAAATGCCAGTACACTTAACACACAAGCCATGGGGAACAAGCAAGAAGAATTACAGACGTGTGTGCCTACAGCACTATGATGTCATTGACATCACTAAGACAAGGTGCATGACTCTCACAACAGGAGCATAGGAACAGATGGATAAAAACTCTTTAATAAAGACAGGATAGGAGAAAGGGAGGTGATATTGCCCTTTATATTGATAGTCACTTGTAGTCCATGGAGCTTTGTCTGGGAACAGATGAAGAGCTGACAGAGAGCTTATCACTTAGGCTTAAAGGAAAGGCAAGGGAAGGAGACATCATAGTGGGGAATCTGCTGCAGACTACCTGACTTAGTAGACCAAGTGAATGAGGCCCTCTATAAAAACATTGGAGCAGCTTCACATTCACAAGCCCTGGTCCTCAAGGGAGATTCAACCACCGTGACATATATTGGAAGGACAACACAGTAGACCACTTGAGATTCCTGGAATGCATAGATGACAACTTCTTCCAACAAGCAGAAGAGGAAAAAAAGTGGAGATACCTTGTTCTCACCAACATGGATAGGCTGGTGAGTGACATGAAGCTCAAGGGCAGTCTTGGATGCAGCAACCATGAAATGGTAGAATTTGTGATCCTCAGGGTAAAAGAAGGTGTGTAGCAAACTCACTAACCTAGACCTTAAGAGAAGCAGACTTCATCCTCTTCAAGGATCGAATTGTCAGGGTGTCATGCCCTGGAAGGATGAGAGGCCCAAGGAAGCTCGTCAATGTTCAAGGACTATCTCCTTCAAGCCCAGGAGCAATGAATCTCAAGAAAAAATAGGGCCAGGCTAGAGTACTAGAAGACCAATATGGGTGAACAAGGTGCTCCTGGACTTTCTTGAGCACAAAAAGAAGCAAGAACAGGCTACATGAGAGAATTATAAAGAAGTTGTCAGAGCAGTCAGGAATCAGGTTAGGAAACCTAAAGCACAGATAGAATTGAATCTCACCAGAGACACAGAAGGAAACACAAAAAATTTCTACAGATATATTAATGACATAAAGAAAGCTAGGGAAGATGTGGGGCGTCTCCAGAAGGAAAACGGAAACCTGATCATAAGTGATGCAGAGAAGGCTGAGGTACTCGGAGACTTCTTTGCCTTGATCTTCACTGCCAAGGGCTCTAGCTCCACCACCCAAGTTCAAGAAGGCTGGGAACTTGGGACCAGGAGCAGGAAGATCTGTCCACTATAAATGAATCTGAGGTCCATGACCATCTTAAGAATCTGAAGGTACACAAATCCATGTGGCCTGATAAAATCCATCCTCAGGTCCTGAGAGAACGGGTGGCTGAATTTGCCAAGGCATTATTCATTGCATTTGAATGGTCATGGGGGTCTGTTGAAGCTCCTGCTGACTGAAAAAGGAAAACATCTCCCTCATCTTCAGAAAGGGGAAAAAAAAGATCCTGAAAACTACGGTCAGTCTCACCTCTCTGCCTGTCAAGATCATGGAGCAGTTCCTCCTGAAGAAGTGATTGCTGGTAACCAACATGGCTTCACCAAATCATGCCTTTCATAATAGAGTGGATAAGGGAAGAGCAACTGATGTCTTCTACCTGAACTTGTGTAAAATGTTTCGTGTTCTTCCATCTTCATCACTAAATTGGAAAAACATGAATTTGATAGGCATACCACTCGCTGGATAAGGAACTGGCTGGATGGTCACACCCAGGAGATGCAGTCAATGGCTCAATGTGGAGACCAGTGAGAAGTGGCATGCTTCAAGGATAGGTGCTGGAACCAGTGTTGTTTAACATCTTCATCAGAGACATCGACAGTGAAAATGAGTTTACCCTCAGCAAGCTATGTGGTGTGGTGTGGTGTGTTTGACACACTGGAGGGAAAGGGCACCATACAGAGGCACCTGTTGAAGAGTAGTGTTTGAGAAAGGGACCTGGGGGTTATGGTGGCTAGCAGGATAACCATGTGCCAGCAATATGCCCTTGTGGCCAAGAGGGCCAGTGGCATCCTGGGGTGGATTAGAAGGTGCGTGGTTAGCAGATCAAGAGAGGTTCTTCTGCCCCTCTACTCTGCACTAGTGACACTGAAGCTGGAGTATTGTGTCAGTTCTGGGCCCTCCAGTTTAAGAAGGATAGGGAGCTGCTGGAGGGTGTACAGTATAGACCAATGAGGATGATGAGGGAGCATCTTCCTCATGAGGAGAGGCTGAGAGCTGGGTCTCTTTATCTTGGAGGAGGCTGAGGGATGACCTCATTAATGTCTATAAATATGTGAAGGGTGGGTGTCAGGAGGACGGAGCTAGCCTCTTCCAAATGTAATCTAGTGATAGGATGAGGGGCAATGGTTGTAAGCTGGAACACAGGAAATTCTACATAAATACCACAAGGAACTTCTTCACAATGAGGGTGATGGAGCATTGGAACAGGCTGCCTAGTGGGGTTGTGTTGTTGTCCTTCTCTGGAGACGTTTAAAACCCGTCTGGATATGTACCTGTGTGACTTGGTCTAGGTGATCCTGCTGTGTCAGGGGGATTGGGCTAGATGATCTTTTGTGGTCACTTCCAATCCCTAATTATTCTATGATTCTATGATTCTATGATCTGACCTGGCTTGAGAGGTGGGCCCATGCAAATAACATGAAGTTGAAGAAGTCCAAAGGCAAGGTCTTACACCTAGGTCACATCAATTCGAAACACAAATACATGCTGGACAGAGAAATCACTTGAGAGTAGTCTCAAGGAGAAGAACTTGAGTGTGCTGGTTGATGAGAAACTCAACAGGAGCTGGCAGTGTATGATTACAGCCCAGAAGGCTAACCAGAGGCTGCATCAAAAGAAGTGTGGTCAGCAGGTTGATGGAGGTGATCCTCCCCCTCTACTCAGCTCTCATGAGACTTCACCTGGAGTACTGTGTACAATTCTGCAGCCCCCAACAGAAAGGCATCTAACTGTTGAAGTAGGTTCAGAAAAGGGCCATGAAGATGATCAGAGGTATGGAGCACCTTTCCTATGTGCACAGGATACACGAGTTGGCGTTATTCAGCCTACAGAAAAGGAGACTCCAAGGAGACCTTATAGCAGCCTTGCAGTACCTGAAGAGGGCCTTAACAAATCTGGGGAAGGACGTTTTACAAGTGTTTGTAGTGGTAGGACAAGGAGTGATGGCTTTAAGCTACAAGACAGTAGATTTAAATTAGCTCTTAGGAGGAAATTCTTTACAGTAAGGGTGGTGAGACACTGGAACAGGTTGTCCAAGGAGGTTGTGGATGCCCCTTTTGCCTGGCAGTGTTCAAGGCCAGGTTGGATGGGGCCTTGAGCAACATTGTCTAATGGGAGGTGTCCCTGCCCACGGCAATCTTTAAAGTCCCTTCCAACCCAAATCTTTCTGTGAGTCTGTGTTTGATGATGTAGTGGCATTGGCTTTTTGCAATATGCTGGTTTTACACTTCTTGATCTGCAGGAGGGGGAAATTTCTTTTTTCAAACACTTCAGGAGGCAAAATAAAAAGCAACAAAACTCCGTGCTATAATCATAGAGAGAACAATAATCAATGGATATCTTTTCTCTGATGCAAAAAAGCCACTAGTGTAACTGGCTAAAAATATCTTTTGTTACTAACCTGCTATAAAGAATAACAAAGTACAGTGCTCACCAGGTATCACAGAATGACAATGTCAATGTTTGGATGGGACCTCTGATGGTGTAGTCCAACTCCTGTGATAAAACTGGTTCATCTAGAGCAGATTGCAAATAATCACATCCAGGTGTGATTTAATATTTCTGGAGAAGAGACTCCACAGTCTCTCTGGACAGCCTGTTCCAATGCTCCACAAGCTTCAAAGTTTTTCCTGATGTTTAGGTGAAACTTACTTTGTTCCAATTTGTGTGCCTAGTCCTGGCACCACTAAGAAGAGTTTAACCGCATCCGTTTTACAGCTGTCTTTCAAATTTTCAGAAGCACTGGTAATACACACTTTCAGTCTTCTCTATGTTAAACAGACTCAGGTATCAGTCTGTCTTTGTGAGATGATCCTGTTCCCTAATTATCTTTGCAATCTTATGCTGGACTTTCTCAAGTAGCTTCTTGTCTTTCTTGATCTGGGGAGCCTAGAAGTGAACACAGTACTCCAGATATGTTCTCACCAGGACAGACTAGAGTGGGAGGATAATCTCTGTTGACCTAATCGACACACTCTTCTAAACCCAGCCTAAGAGACCATTGACCTTCTTGCTACTAGGGCACATTGCTGGTTCATGGCTAACATGCTGTCCATCAAGGCTCCCAGGTCTTTCTTTGTGGAGCTGCTTTGCAGCAGGTCAGACACATACCTGCACTGTATATTATAAATATTTGATAGGAGGTGTAACATTTGCATATAACAACACACAGATGCACATTGAAAAATTCTGTAATGCCTATAAAAGAAGACAGGACAGTTCCAGTAAACTTAAACACTTTACAATGTTAGTGGTGTTTTGCAGAGCAGATTTTGTCTTAACGGTTCAGCGTTAACAATAGGAGAAGGAACTATGATACTAGCTTGAGGGTTGTGGTTTTTTTATCTCCAGAATTTAAAATTAAATTTTCCTCATCCCCGAATCCTCATCTTTAATATATTATATCTTACCGAAAGCAAACATCTAGCAAGAAGTTACATCTGTGAATAAAGTTTTCTCTTTTTTTTGCTTCTGAATGTGTCAGATCTTTCACTTTTAACTTAAATAAATATAATGGTTTTCACTTAACATAATGACCTCCTTCTGCCCTTTAGAAAGTTAAATGTATGTCATAGGGTTTTCCGTAATTTTCATTTAAAACTTTTGAAATATTTTGCAGCACTTTTCTTTAGGGATTTCAGGATTGCTTTATTTTTCAGGCACAGGAGGTATTTTTCGTGGAGTTTGCAGCACTTTCTTGTATGAACCTTAGCATAAAGACCTGTTTTATGGGTCTGTGCCCCAAGTATCTACATTTACAGCTTGTATTTACTTTGCTAAAGTGTCAAAGTTTCGTCTGAAATTATTAATGTATGAACTGTAGCTATAAAGCTTACCTGTAGACTTTTCACTAGGGGTCCAGAAAAGGAAATGATTACTTGGTCAATTATATAGTATTACGTCATATAGAGCAACAGAATATTAGCTTTTTGGTGAAATGTCAATGCATTTACCAAAGGTCAGTGTCATATAACATATTTTCTTCTTGCAAGGTACGTTTTGTTTATTAGTAGCTTTTTAATTTTAAACTAAACAAGCCAAGATGACTACCATATAACAGCAGCAGAAGCAGGCTTTTGATCTATCTTTCTCACACTCCTCTGTACATTTTGCAGACAACACTGGAAAAATTCCACTCTTTAAAGCTTAAGGATCATTTCAACATAGTAGGTGTAAAACATTTCATTCCTGCTGCCTCAAGCACTGATTGTCAGAATGAAATTGGGAATTATAAGGACTGAATGTGAGGACTCTTAAAGTCAATTGGTAATGCAAGTGACAATCAAAGAAATTGTTTAGTACTTGAAAGACTGTATAATTAACTGTAGTAAAAAAATGGGCTGCTTATATATTATAAGAAGATAGAGAGAGGAAAAAATATTTATGTCTTATAAATTCCAGAAGACGATATGAACAGAAGATCCAACAAACATAGAAAATTGCTTTTTTTCTCATCATGAGGTTTGGAACAGGTTTTCCTTGTATTGTGAAGTACATATGAATATACATAATGTTAAAATAAATACTCCCTAGCTTTTTGATCAGCCTGCTAACTCAGGTTTTGTTTTGTAGGGCAGCAAATAAAACCCAAACCAAGTTATTTGAAGAAGTTAATGATTTTGACTTTAGTTGAAAATTTGCAGTAGCTTTGCTGAATCTTGTTTGCAGTTTGCTACTACCCTGGATGACTGAGACAGGGGGGTTGCTCCCCTGTCCTGCAGGCTGCTGTGTTTTTCAACTCTGTTTGGAAATTGTTTTCTACTCTCTGCATTTTTATATAATTTGCTAACACAGTTTCCTGCTGTAAGGCAACAATTCATGTACTGAGGGAACCAGAACTCTTGATTTTCTCACTCAGCCTTTAATTAATACTTCTGAGAAGTATTCTTGCATTAAAAATAGCAAACATAGCTATACCAAGGGGAAACCTATGCCACAGATGCAGAGGCGTCTGCACTAAATACTCAGGAGAAGAAATAGACCACAAGCAGTAAAAATACAGTGTCATGGTACTAAGTACAATACCATGTACTGTGTGAGATGCCCAAATTCTCTTTTTATAATTCAGTAGCATGGGGAGTGAAAGTACATTACAGGCATTACAGGCCCAGTTTCTTTTCTGATTGTGCAATAGTAGAGGAAGACATTCTGTTTTCTTACATTATAATCTACCTGATGTGTAACTAGACATAGTACCAAAAACATGAGCTAATGTTCATATTAAGACCAAAATACATTAGTCACTTATCAGAAATAAAGCATGGTATTGTATTTTGTCATACTCTGAAACTACCTTCTTCAAAAGTGCTGGAAATGTGTGAGCTAATACTGAGGTGCTAGAATGGGTCCAAAGCACAGTGAAACTGGTGAAGTGTCTAGAATACAAGTCCTGTGAGGAGTGTCTGAGGGCGCTGGGGCTGCTTGGGTTGAAGAAAAGAAGGCTGACGGGTGACCTTGCGTCTCTCTACAACTACCTGAAAAAAGTTATAATGAAGTCAGTGTTGGTCTCTTCTCACAAGTAATGAGTGATAGGACAAGAGGAAATTTCTTCAAGTTGCACAGGGGGAAGTTTATTTTAGATATTAGGAAAAGGTTAATTGAAAGGGTCATCAGGCAGTGAAACAGGCTGTGCAGGGAGGTGTCGAATTGCCATCCCTGGACATGTTTAAAAGTTGTGTAGATACAGAGCTTAAGGACATGGTTTAGTGATGGCCTTGGTAGAGTTAGGTTAATGGTTGAACTCTTATAATTTAAAGATCTTTTTCAGACTAAATGAGGTTGTGATTCTGAGCATTATAGATTGCCTGATTTTTTTTTCTATTGCAGTAATCAATATTAAAAAAATAGATTTGAATAGTGAAGACTTATAAATGTTAAAGATATTTTAAAGTAAGCTTTTTTAAGACACTGTGAATGAAGTTTTTGTCTCAATTCAAACATTAGCTGTAAGCTCTCGTTCACCTTTCCTTCCCATGTATCCTTAACGTATTGTATTTATTAATCTTTTTTATTTTGACTGGATGACAGATAGAAAGCATTCTTCATGCTCTAGAATATTTTTTTTTTTTATTACTTTCAGGTTTAACTGTAAAGTAACCAAGCATCTATTTAAATAAGTAATATTAGTTTGCATTATTTACTTAAAATTTATTAACCACTGTCTTGGAATTGTCAATGTTCATATGATGCTGATGTTAACACTGTAATTATTGCTTAATCACTGTGATGGTTCTAGTCTGGAGAAAGAAGCAACTAATTTGCCCTTGTAAGAAGCATTGTGAAAACTCCCCCTGCTTATGTTCAGACCTGCCTCTGACTAAGCAATTAGTGATGTAAGCCTTGAGGGGTAGTTGGGTAGTGAGAGAAGGGGCTGTTAACTGGTCTCTATGAGAAGCTTTATGCAAGCTCTCCCTAGCTCCTATTCAACCTGTCTTTGGCTGACCTGAGCCAATCAGCACCTTTATGGTAACCTATTTAAGAGGGGAAACCAGCTGAACAATTTTTTTGTTGTTCCTGTTGCTATTGCCTGGGCTCCAGGACTTTCATTTTTGTGGAGAACAAAAGAGGTGCTATGCCATCCTGAGTTCACTAAAGGGTTCAGATATGCCTGAGCAACCCTTTGTATCATGGCAAGAGGAGGCATTGACAGCTTTTGGGGACCTTGGAGATCAGCAGAAAAGTAAGCCTGCAAAACTGTTTAGGAGAGTGCCAGTAAGCAGAGAACAGGGCCTTAAAGAGACAGCTACTCTGAGGACTGGATCTGGGCTGAAGCAGCCAGATGCTAGGATGACCCTTAACCCACAGAAGACCTCATGCTGGTAAGAGAAAGCATATGGACTTGTCTTTTGTAAGGGAGGTCACTATGTTTCACCACCATGTTGCCAGAGGACAAAATGAATTGTAAGGGGGCTATCCATAGCTAGTAAGAGCATATGCTGGGACTTTCACTTTAAAAACTTAAATATATTTTAATATAATGTGTGCATAAGTCATTTAACTTGGAGCAACTAATTAAACAAAGTGCAAGTATTCATTTTGAAACAACATGATTCATAGCAACTTCTCTATTAGCAAGGTTTGTTAGTAAAGTTTGTTACTAAAGTATTTCTTAGCAAAAACTTTTTGGTAGTAAAACCAACTGCATGTGGATGGGTTTTTTTCTGTTATCAATTTGGGATGCATCTGAATTTGCTTCAGATACCTGAATACCGGCAAATCTCACACTAACCTTGGCTGCTGCTGCTGCATGAATAACTGATCTGTCTAGATGCTGCTGTAAGGATTTTGTCCTAAACTGAACATCAAGTCTGCTTTGAAGGGTGTATTAATTCTCATATCGAATCCTAGTGCTATGCTAGAATATTTTAGCAAAAACAGGCATGATTTTTTATTACTACAGCTTTAAATACAAAGATGCGAGTAGATACACCTTAAAAATTTTACTATAACTTACTAGTATTAGCAGAATGGCTGCTTCCTGTGGCCAGCTATGCGAGTGTTTATTTTCCTGTGTAAGGTTATTACTCTTTGTTCAATAGACAGTTATCATCTACTTGATTAAAAAAAAAAACAAAACAAAATAAAAACAAATTCCAAGACTAAGAGGAATTGTGTAGCTGTGATGTACTAAATAAACTAAGCTACACCATAAGTGTTAGGCAAACTCATGAAGCACTTTGTCTATAAAAGTACTTTGTTTTTTCTTAAACAGAAAAAAGAGTATATGATATATCCATATAATGGAGACAGAAAACTGCAGGATATTGTAGGTAATAAAAGCTTATACGGGTTCAAGCACAAATAGAAATGTTCAAGCTGGATTTGTCAAGTTCTGCTTGAAGAAGAATCTGTTAAGAAGTCTCAGAGTTAGAAATTGTTTGAGGCTGGGAAAGATTATACATAAGTATTTTTATGTGATTTTTCTATTCTTGTCTTCTTGCCTGGTTACCTACTTTTTATAATTTTTCATAGTATTACAACATTATACTAATTAGACCACTTGTTTCTTCTAATACAGCTCTTTTCCTGGCCTCTTTTTGTCCTGCTTTATATTATTTCATGTTGATTTCAGAAAACCAGGCACAATATTATAGTAAAAAAAGAATAGGAAGCTTTATTAACAGAGATTAAAGAAAACGTTAAAAAACAAACCAATAGAAGAAATTTGCAAAACTGCTAATAAGAAGTCTCTGCTAATAATAAGTGGCTAGGCCTCCACCCAGTTTGTCTCCCTCCTTCTTCCAATCTTGCAAGAGTCATACTGCCTAGTGCTACCACCAAGATACCAGCCCGAGAGATATATAGAGAAGGAAGGGCACAGAAAGAATTATTTGTCTTTCACCAGGTCTGGGTGGCAGAACAGCAGTTTTTCCACAGCAAGTTGCTCTTCCAGGTAACTATAGACCAGTCAGCCTTTCCTCCATTCCAGGAAAGATGATGGAACAATTTGTCCTGGATGCTGTTTCGAGGCACATCATGGACAAGAGGGTCATTAGGGACAGTCATCATGGCTTCACCAAGGGGAAGTCATGCTTGACAAACCTGATAGCCTTTTATGAGAGCATAACCAGGTGGATAGATGATGACAGAGCAGTGGTCTATCTTGACTTCAGCAAGGCATTCAACAAAGTCTCACATACCATTCTGGCAGCCAAACTGAGGCAGTATGGTGAGATGGATCATGAACTGGCTGCAGGATAGAAGCCAGAGAGTTAGTGGTCAATAAGACAGAGTCTAGTTGGAGGCCTGTATCTAGTGGAATCCCCCAAGGGTCAGTACTGGGACCAGTCCTATTCAATCTATTAATTAATCACTTGGATGAGGGATTAGGGTGCACTGTCTGCAAATTTGTTGATGACACAAAGCTGGGTGGTGTTGCAGACACCCCAGCAGGCTGTGCTGCCATCCAGCGAGACCCAGACAGGCTGGAGAGCTGGGCAGAGAGAAATTTAATTAACAAGGTTAAGTGTAGAGTCTTGCATCTTGGCAAGAACAAACCCAGGTACCAGTATGGATTGGGAGCTGACCTGTTGGAGAGCAGTGCAGGAGAAAGGGACCTACGGATCCTAGTGGACAGCAGGATGACCATGAGCCAGCAATGTGCCCCTGTGGCCAAGAGGCCCAACAGCATGCTGGGGTGTATCAGAAGGACCTCTCAGATTGAGAGAGGTCCTTGTCCACCTCTGNGCATAACCAGGTGGATAGATGATGACAGAGCAGTGGTCTATCTTGACTTCAGCAAGGCATTCAACAAAGTCTCACATACCATTCTGGCAGCCAAACTGAGGCAGTATGGTGAGATGGATCATGAACTGGCTGCAGGATAGAAGCCAGAGAGTTAGTGGTCAATAAGACAGAGTCTAGTTGGAGGCCTGTATCTAGTGGAATCCCCCAAGGGTCAGTACTGGGACCAGTCCTATTCAATCTATTAATTAATCACTTGGATGAGGGATTAGGGTGCACTGTCTGCAAATTTGTTGATGACACAAAGCTGGGTGGTGTTGCAGACACCCCAGCAGGCTGTGCTGCCATCCAGCGAGACCCAGACAGGCTGGAGAGCTGGGCAGAGAGAAATTTAATTAACAAGGTTAAGTGTAGAGTCTTGCATCTTGGCAAGAACAAACCCAGGTACCAGTATGGATTGGGAGCTGACCTGTTGGAGAGCAGTGCAGGAGAAAGGGACCTACGGATCCTAGTGGACAGCAGGATGACCATGAGCCAGCAATGTGCCCCTGTGGCCAAGAGGCCCAACAGCATGCTGGGGTGTATCAGAAGGACCTCTCAGATTGAGAGAGGTCCTTGTCCACCTCTGCTCTGCACTAGTGAGACTGCATCTGGAGTATTGTGTCCAGTTGTGGGCCCCTCAGTTAGATAAGGATACAGAGCTGCTGGAGGGTGTCCAGCGTAGAGCAATGAAGATGATGAAGGAAGTGGGACACCTCCCTTATGAGGAAGGGCTGAGGGAGGTGGGTCTCTTTAGCTTGGACAAGAGGAGACTGAGGGATAATGCCATTAATGCCTATAAATATGTGAGCAGTGTTTGTTAGGACGACAGAGCCAGGCTCTTCTAACATCATCTGATAATAGGACAAANGGTGGTGTTGCAGACACCCCAGCAGGCTGTGCTGCCATCCAGCGAGACCCAGACAGGCTGGAGAGCTGGGCAGAGAGAAATTTAATTAACAAGGTTAAGTGTAGAGTCTTGCATCTTGGCAAGAACAAACCCAGGTACCAGTATGGATTGGGAGCTGACCTGTTGGAGAGCAGTGCAGGAGAAAGGGACCTACGGATCCTAGTGGACAGCAGGATGACCATGAGCCAGCAATGTGCCCCTGTGGCCAAGAGGCCCAACAGCATGCTGGGGTGTATCAGAAGGACCTCTCAGATTGAGAGAGGTCCTTGTCCACCTCTGCTCTGCACTAGTGAGACTGCATCTGGAGTATTGTGTCCAGTTGTGGGCCCCTCAGTTAGATAAGGATACAGAGCTGCTGGAGGGTGTCCAGCGTAGAGCAATGAAGATGATGAAGGAAGTGGGACACCTCCCTTATGAGGAAGGGCTGAGGGAGGTGGGTCTCTTTAGCTTGGACAAGAGGAGACTGAGGGATAATGCCATTAATGCCTATAAATATGTGAGCAGTGTTTGTTAGGACGACAGAGCCAGGCTCTTCTAACATCATCTGATAATAGGACAAGGGGTAATAGGTGTAAGCTGGAACATAGGAGGTTCCACATAAATATCAGAGGGAACTTCTTCCCAGTGAGGGTGACGAAGCATTGGAACAGGCTGACCGGGGGGTTGTGGAGTCTCCTTTTCTGGAGGCATTTAAAACCTGCCTGGATGTGTTCCTGTGTGACTTTGTCTAGGTGATCATACTGTGCCAGGGATATTGGACTAGATGATCTTTCAAAGTTCGTTCCAATCCCTAATGACTCTATGATTCTATAAACACTGAGAATGGCTACACATCTTGGGAAGAAGTATTTAACAATATTTAAGAGTGTATTGCTTTTCTTTCTGAAAAGCAATTTGCTTATTTATTCAATAGGTTAAAAAAAAGCACAGTTGTCTATGGTGAACTGAATACAGGTAATCTTTCATATATTAATTATGCTTCAGTACCTTATTGCCCTGTTTCCCACTGCCTTTATGTCAGTCTGCAAAAGATCCAACAGCACTGCTGAGCTGACGTATGATGATGAAATGATGACTGGAAATGTGTTACCATTCCTGGGCTGAAAGTCATGGGCTACATCCTGCTGAAGCTAAACTCTTTAGCTAACAGCAGGAGCAAGATACATGGAATTACATCACTGTCCAGTCGCCCCCCCCCCCCCCAGCAGCAAGAACTGATAAGACAATGCTCCAGCAGACAACACTATCCATTGTGTACCATGGGTGCTTTGATATGTAGCTTGCTTAAGTGATAATTGTAGCTAATTAGCATGAGATAGTGTTTACTGGAACTGTTAGCCAACCAATGCTATTGTAGAGGATGTATGAATCCTATATAAGAAGCTCCTGTATGTCTAATAAACAGAGGACCATGTTGCTTGCATCAAGCAGTGTCCCGTCTCTCAATCGCGGCACCTTTAAACCGAACAAAAACCAAACCTGGTGAAACACATACTGTAAGGACATAATAAATGTCTCAGTAGATTACATACACATTTGTGAATGTGTGCCAGATAATCACACAAAGAGCATCATAATGAAAAGTGCTTGTGACTAATTGTGGATAATTCATTCAGAGAATTTTAGACATAGATTTGAGAAGGGAAAGAAACTGTAGCTTTCTGTGTCATGTCACAGACTTATGCTTGCCATGTTATAATGAGATCCTGGCATTGAGGGAGATGAGGGTTGAGTGTTAGTCTAACAGAACTAGGATATTCACCCCCAGAAGTGTTTTAGCAGAGAAAGTGAAAACCAGACAGAATTTTACATGGAACTCAGGGAACAGAAGTATTAGGGCAGCATAAGTACCTTTTGATTATCAGATGTTTTCTTGGACAACATTCTGTTACTTTAAAAAGGGACTGCAGTTTGACCTCAGCAGAAAAGTGATATTTTATTTTGGCCCCATATTTTTAAGGAATTTAATATAAGATTTTGGTAACATTAAGGGATGGGATTAATTACAGGATAGCTTTGCTTTGCAAATTGTTTGCAAGTTCAATGTATTCTGCTGTTTTTCTATTTTTCTTTTCTGTTTTCATTAGGAATGCTTAGTATTTGTCTTTTTTTCACCTTTTTGCTTTGATAGTGCCAATTCATCCTCCATCCACCAGTGGCTGGAGAACAGGGTTTCTGCATTTAAATGCACTCCAGTACAATATTTTATGAAGTAGTACATAAATTAATCTTACCTGTGTCTACAACAAACATTTTTTTTTTTCCATTTTTTAACATGCTGTGGACTCTGGGGAGAAAAGTTGTCTCCAAATGTTAATCTTTAGTCTCACTTTACTTATGACTGTATGTTACAAATGCCACAAAAATCATGTTCATATTTAACCTGTGAAGTGGGAATGGAAGCTCTTGCAATGTTTTTCTAGATCCTACGTATTGTATAAACTTTTACATGCAATGTTTCTCACAAATGCTTCTAGAACTGTAGCCATTTTTTCAAATGCTCCTTCTGACATGTGCTCCTAGCTTTCTTTACACTGGGTTTTTGGGGGAAATTGTGTTTACACACCATTCACTTTGACTTCTCCAGTTTCTCTGCTGTATTGCTCAAGCGCATCCAGAGTGCAGCCACTGGTTTGTTTTGCACTCTTATCTTAAAGTCTGATGATCTTGCATTATTGCCCAGTCAGTAACCTGGCAAGCTGTCAGCATGAAGCAAAGCTTAGGTACTTCCTGTTTGCTTTTCTTTTTCCTCATGGCCGTCTGTCAGCTCATACCCAAGTAATATGTTTCATTTGTGATCCTGCTGTTGCAGGCGGATTGGACTAGATGATCTTTCGAGGTCCCTTCCATCCGTAATGATTCTATGATTCTATGATTTGTGTCCTCCCTCTCTGGAGTGTGGCGTTTTCACTAACATGTGCCCTCTTTCATGAGCTTCTAACTATATTTTGTTTGATTTCATTTGTACATTTTTTGCTGCATATTATTCATAGAATTTATTTTGTTGAAAATTAACTTTTACCATAATCACTCAGAACTTCAGATTTAACCATAGATCTATCATGTTTCTTTTACCTTTGTATCACTAACATTATTTGTTTTTCTGTGTCTAACCCAAACCTGAAAGCTTTTGAAGCAAAGATAAATGTGTTTATTTTGGTTGTCTGTAAAGTATGTCAAGCATCTAATGTGTTGTTAAAAGATTTGCGTTGTGCTGGTATGAGGAAAGTACTCCTGATTACTTCTTGCCATCTTTGCAATTATGTATATATCTTTTAATATGTACGTGATTAATTTTTGTATCTAAGGGAAATGCTTTAAAATAGGGATAATTTTAAAAGTTTAAAAAATACTTTTTAAAATATTAAAAGTTATTGCATTGACAAGCAAGTACTCAACAACAGTAGTAGTCATTTGCTGTAGCAAAGGTATGTGATCTTCCTGCAGTCATACAACACTGATTGTTTTCCTTTAAGCTATTCTAGTATAGTTACTCAACACGGGGGCAGCTTAAAGGTTATCCAGTCAGTTACTCTGAGTTTAGTGATTTGAGAGCCCTGATACATCTGAGTGCTTGACTTGCTTTTCTGAATGTTCATAATGAACTTCTTTCCCCCCATATCGAAAAACTTGAGTTTCTACATAAACATTTAAAAGAACAAGAAAAATAAAAATAATTGTGGATCATAACTCTAATTCTACTAGATTTTTTAAAATTTGGTTAGCTGCTGTTAGTTAGTATTGATTTTTGAATATACCCCTGCTGTTTTAAGTTTAGCTAATGAAGAAATTTATTTCACATAAACTGATCTAAATAGTGATTATAAATTCTTAAGTGCATGTTTTACAGGTGCTGTTGTTTTCCTTCTGTTCTACTTGAGAATTACTGGAAAGAAAGGCTTGACTCTCTACTTAAAAAATTAAAAGAACAAGAAACATAAAATAATTTTCATTCAGTAAATTGGATGTAAAGGTTGAGAATAATATCTACACTAAATTTGCTTTATGTGAACAATTATTTTTTTACTCCTGTCTGTGCATGAGGTAGACGTTATAAAATAAAGTCATTTGTCAAAATAAAATAAAACCAAAGAAACAAACAAACAAAAAAATCCCATCCAAAAGCTCTAAACATATTTCTAAGGATAATGTGATGCTGCTATATGCAGAGATTTGAGCGTTTGAGTTATTCACATTTTGGGATAAAATATTCTAGATCTGTGTATGTTTTAATGTAATTCAAGTAGAGAAATCCCACTTTATCCCCACTGGATACCTAAGATTCTTGTCCAATAACAACCCAGAAATTTAGTAGGAAAGAGCAGTTGATGAGCTGGTTCATTCAGGAGTGCCACATCATATCCTACCCTGCTTGAAGCCTCAGGATATTGCTGGTGGAGCAGCAGGCATTTCTGTAGAGCTTAAATCCAATTAATGGCTAAGGAACTCCTCAAATTATAAAATAATGTCTTTCCCATGAATATAAATCTAGTCCTGTTTTATCCCGGAACTGAAAAATGGAAAAATTCTGCATAACTAGAACAGCTTTTTTATTTCTTAATATTCTCTCTCCTATTTCCAAAGGAAGAGTAGAGAAGTAGCAACTAATTTTTTCAACTAACTTTTTTCTTTTTTTTACTGCATCAATTTCACTGTATTAGTCACTGTTTGCCAGTTGATTTTTCATATTATTTGATATTTTTCCTTTTGAGACAAACCAAACCAAACCAAAACAATAGTAAACAAAATCACAACTTGTGGGAATGAATCTGAACAGATAAACTGTATCACAGCTATTTCATGCTGGTTTTCTGTTTTACGAATGGATAAGTAACAAATTCCCACACATACTACACTTTTGCCCAGAGGGCAAGTGGTGAACTCTGAAGTCATTTAAATTCCAGGAAAGTTCTAAACATTTTGCTGTTCTCTTGAGAAAAGTTTTACACTGTCAGAAGTAAAGTCTGAATGTATGCAAATTTTCTCATTGTTAGGATCTGCCATTTTATGACACATACGTGATGCATAATCACAGCTATAGCCCTGCAGCACTAGTGGAATATAATTTTTAATTTATCCATCTCAAAAGGATAAACACTAGGTTTTGATTCTCTAAGTGTACATTACATGAAGTACATTTATTTTGTACAGCGTCGAACAGAGAACTAAAGAAACTAAACCATCATTTGTGACTGCTTCCACAGAACAAAAAAACCTGTAAAATGATAGGTTTTTGTATGTAATACACAAATTCCATTTGTGAACATAAATCACATTATATATAAATAGCACTAAAATGCATTTTTATTATTCTTCATTCTTACTGTGGATGTTAGTAATGTAAGGAAGATTTAATATATTATTTTGATCATCTCCATGGGATTTCTCCATAAGTAGTTGTGCACCAAACAGTGGTTCAGAGCTGTCTGTTTTTTCACACGTGTCATGCGGGCTTTTAAGGTCCTGTATGATTAGAGATACTCTCAGAGGGATTAATCGTGGTGGAAAATAGAGAAGAAAAATACCAGGATTTGTTGGAATAAGCCAATTGCAAAAGCAGTTGCAATCCTTATCAATCAATGAAGCAACCACATTATCATTTAGTAATATCCTGTACTGTACTATAGTTAAATGCACTGTCACCTGTGCAATCTGTCCAGTGCTCCTGTGTCGTGTGTCTTTATGGATTTGTGTTTCCTTTCTTGGTTGCCCGCGGCTGTTTAACAGCACTTTTTCGTTTGTTGCTTTGCTTGCCAAGGAGTTTCTTTTGTTTATGTTGTATCAATCCATTCTGTAGATGCTGCAGTTTGTCTAAAGATTGCATATTGGACTCCACGAGAGAATTTAAAGTATATTAAACATGTATAGGCAGACCTTAACATTTACACAAGCCTCATGTGCAGAAAAGTGCTTGAATTTCAGGCTTAGTGCCCAGAACATAGAATCATGGAATCATTAGGGATTGGAAGGGACCTCAAAAGATCATCTAGTCCAATCCCCCTGACACAGCAGGATCACCTAGACCAAGTAATAAAGGAACATATCCAGGCAGGTCTTAAACGTCTCCAGAGAAGGAGACTCTACAACCACCCTGGGCAGCCTGTTCCAGTGCTCTGTCACCTTCACCGTGAAGAAGTTCCTTCTCATGGCTGTCTTTCCCTTGTTCCTTTTGATTCGCTCGTTCATTTTGAGAATTTCTTGTTGCCCTGGTTTCCTTAAGTAAAGTGATGCAATAATGTGAGTTCTTTCTCCTCTAGAGTTCTTGTTATTAATTTTGTATTATTTTGCTGTAGATGTAGTTTATCTGCCTTCATTATGAAATTTCCAAGAGCAGTCTTAGAAATAGTAGCTGTAGCCTTGAGGAGATGTTCAGAATCTGACAATTTCTTTACCTTACAACTTAGAGACTAATATCTTGAATCCTGATTATTTTGGGACATTAATGTCTGCCTGTTAAAGTTACATTCTTTTTCTTTATTGTAGCATTTTGTTGTTTTTTTTTTTTCTATAGAAACTGAAATGCAGCATGGTTTGGAGCTTTAAATAGCAAATAAACAAATAGCTGGTTTGGTCTTGGAGAGAAAAAAAAAAAACCCTAGATTTTTTTCTAACATGCTTGAAAGCTCCCTTTCTGAGTCATAGTTATTTGCATGTTTGCTGTTTTTAGAAGAAAGGCACTGAACTGAACTGTTTCATATGAATTTTTATGAATTTTATGTTACACAACTCTGTTACAGTATGAACACTGCAAGTTACAGTGCTCTTTCATTCTATAGCGATTTTGCTTTCATTATTTACCACTGACCATGTGAGTTACTGATTTGACCAAATACAGAGTTGCTGCCTTCATAAATGACTTTTCTTTGAAGTTAACATGTGGCTACCACTCAAAAATAGGCTTCATTTGATTTCAGTAGGATTAGGATCAAATTACTGAAAACAACAAGTAGCAATGAAAGTCACAAAAGGATAAGAAGAGTTGATTCAACTGTAGTCATCTATTTTCATTTCTGATACACTTGGGTGTCCCCTTCAGTTCTCTCTCCAAAATATGATTAAGGACCTCAAGAAATTACACGTTTTTTATTAATGCACCAAAGTTTGCTGGTGCATTGTTTTATGCATTTACAAGGCTGTAGGGAGTAAAGATCAGTTTTCACAAATGTGTTTACTTCCTGTGGTCCGTGTTGCAGGTTCCTGTCAATTATAACCATCTAGGTGTTGACTGAAACACAGTTTCCAGGGGACACATTTTCACTACTACCTAGGAATGGCAACATCAATTGCACGTCCCATAAAAATCTGAGTAGAAAAATCAGTCTGGAAGACTTCAAGAGACCTAACGTTGTAAATACTAGAAACAGAAATATGGCAGGCAGAGGAAATCTTGTATATGAGTTAATAAATGCTTGTAACTTTGGAAACCAAGCTACTTTTTCTGTCTTTTTTTTTTTTTTTTTCAGCAAATGCTATTTTAGGGTTGTTTCAGTGGATTCCAGGTCTTTCAAAAGTATTCATGAAGGGAGATAATGCAATTTAATGCAAGAGTGAAGTTGCTTCTCAGTACCTTATTTGCATTAAAAAAGCTTTAGGAAATCGTGTACTAAGTATCACCTACAAAGAGATATAGAGTTAAATCTAGATTATGTGAAAGATCAGAGCTTAAAGATACTCTGCAGAAGATTTGGATACAGAAGCTGACGTGTAGAAGCTAAAAGTTAAATAATTCAGTCTCCTCCTGCACTGGAAGGCAGAGTGAAAGAACTGAAGGATTACAGTTCACTTACACTGATATTACCAAGAAAACCCTAAAGGGAACAGAATTCCATTCCAGAGTGTTTCAGTTGTATTTCCTTTGTATTCTAGCTAGCAAATTTGCCATCCCTATCTTTTATTTCTATTCTTTTATTATGTTGGCAAGAAAAAGAAATCATAAAAAAAATATATGAATGCTTCAGTTTTGGGAGAGATAAGTAATGGAGAGAGCTTTTGGTTTTCTTTGCCTTCACTGGGGCAAGCTTTTCTCACTATTTTCACTGTGGCTGTTGTGCAGGTGGTTGACCAGATTGACACTCTGACATCTGACCTGCAGCTGGAGGATGAGATGACAGACAGTTCCAAAACGGACACGCTCAACAGCAGCTCCAGCAGCACAACAGCTTCCAGCTTGGAGAAAGTCAAGGTGAGGGGCAGTACACCGCTCATCAAGCCAACCGTGCACCCCTCCGCTATACTCACTGTGTTGCGGAAGCCAAATCCACCACCACCACCACCACGACTGACGCCCGTCAAGTGTGATGAGTCTTCAAGACTGCCTCCTGCAGCCAACCCTGTCAAGACTAACGGGACCCTACTGCGAAACGGGGGCTTGTCAGTTGGGCCCAACCGTATCCCAAATGGAGATATATGCTGTATACCGAACAGTAATTTGGAGAAAGTTGCGATGCAGCCTCTGATGCACAGACCTGAGAAAGAGCAGTGTCCTCAGTCAGGAGCAAGGGAACGGGTACGATTTAGTGAAAAAGTACAGTATCATGGCTATTGCCCTGACTGCGGTGTTCTGTATAACATTAAAAACAGAGATGTGCACTTGCACAGTGAGCCTGCCTGTGCTGTGGGAAAACTGCCGCACCAGTGCCATCCTCTGCCACCTCCACCACCTCCGCTGCCTCCATCCCCTCTGGAAAATGGAGGGCTGGGGATAAGTCCAAGTAATAGCTTTCCTCCTCCGAGACCTGCAACTGTGTCTCCACAAACTGCACGAAAACCCCACAAGACCATCTTGAGGAAATCAACCACTACAACAGTGTGATGTGTGCCACTGAAACAACCCTTTGTTTTTTCATATATATAAACATAAATAGGTAATGAGCACTTTCTACTTGAGCAATAAAAAGACCCAATGTATTACTCCCTGTGTCCAGTGAAGTGGCATAAAAATCACACGGTAAGTACAAAAAGGAATGCTTGTTAATTGTATCTTGTACTCACCAAATAATGTAATTATGGCAAGGAGTGCTGAGAAAGTATTCACGCTTTAGCTCATCAGCTGTAAACTTCTATTGCAGTTTCATGTCCATGCTGTGGTTTCAAAGACAGTGAAAAGAAAGTTTGAAATGCTCAGTGGGGATTTGTAATAGTTTTCAGTCTGTTCATCAAATGGGAATATTTTGGAGTTTTGGAAACTTCCTGTTGCTAGCAAGTACTTTTTGTGATGTCATTTGCTGAAAGAAAGTCAAGTACTGGATAGCAGCTTTTAGGTGAATTCTACTGAATGCCTTTTTCTCTACCTGCCTGCTTCATGAAGGTATTGTGTGGTGCAATACAGAGTTTCAGCCAGTTTGAACCTTGATGGGGAAGTAAAGAAAAAATTTAAAGGTATGTTCATGTGGCTTTGGAAAACTAAATTATCTTGCATGTTATTTCTCACTTGCCAAGGCAAAGTACAAAGTTTTTAGGTGGGTGGGGATACTCACATTAACTTTCCCCATTTTTTCACAGCTCCATCTGCATAACAGTGCAAGCATTTTTTCTCATATGCACTAAGGTAGATTAAGACAACAAAGCACAGGCCTGCATTTTTTACAAAGCTTTTGTCTGGCACAAATCTCTTTCTGAAGGCAAAGAAAATTTTGCCTAAGGCCTTCAGGGACATCCACTTAATTCATGTAAGAGGCTTTGAAGTTGAAAGACTCTGTGCAATTACAAAGCATTAACATGCAAAACAAGATATTTTACATCTTATCACATTTTGATGGTGAACCCAATTAATATTCTTGCTTGTTGAGTCCTTATTTTGTGAAAGAACAATTTTTTGGTTCTCACAAAAAAAGAATTTTTACGAAAAACACCCTATCAGTGTAAAAAACTTAATAAATGTGTTATTTACAAAAGTTGTAACAAATTAATCTCAAATGTCCCAACAGCAGGTGCTATATAAAAGCAATATGTTTTTTTCAGCTGAAATGTAAAACATTTTCTGTGGCAAAACAGATGAAACTAAATATTACCATTTTTTAACTTTAATTTCCATTTATATACAATAGTAGGCATTAAACTGAAAACCAATGTACAGTTTCCCTGTATACACATTATTGTTCATCATAGTATTTAAACCAAAACAATAAGAATAATCATAATAAAAATTCTACCAGATAACCACCCTGTGGAAACTTCTACAGTAAGCAGGTACTGTATTTTGTGTGAATACACATTTAGGGTCTAAAGCTCCTGTTGCATTCTCTATTTAACAGTGGCAAAGCAACGAAATAATCTTAAATGCTTAATTTTGCTTTCCATAAACATTCCCCATGTGCTTTTCATGAAGCTCTTTAGATTTTGTATTGCATGACTACACTTAACCTTAAGAGAGCAGTTGACCAATGAAGTCTTAATGCTTGATGCAGAAGGTAGTAACTCAGCACATGTGGGAGATCTCTGCTGCCAAAATGAAATTCCTGTTACGTGAATTCTGCTCATGCCCCGAGAACCACAGCACCTTCCTTGCTCACACATTTAAAATTACATTTGAAGTCACTGGAACAATATGCAGACATATCCACACGGGATATCTGTGAGTTTTTCTTTTAAAAAGAAAACTTTTGCTGTCTGACACTATTGTGAACATCATCTACAAACTGTTATTGGCTAATTTGATATTTTATTTCCTTCTTAGAAGATCTACTTTACATAGAAAATTATACAACATTCTATACCTTATATAATACATTTGTGTCATTTTAAATTAGAGAAACTAACACTGAATCATTTGTGGAGTTGGGGGAGGACGTCCAATTGCTGGCTCAATTTTTCCAGTTGAACCTCATGTCTGATACAGTATCTGTCCTCCAGACTGCCCCAGGGATTGTCAAGAGTCTTGTTAATATGTTAGTACCTCCAAAACAGTTGCAGAACTTTGTGGATGTGCATTGATATACTTGCACATTTAAGCTTTGTTGCAGCCTTAATTTCACAGTTTCAGCTCTGGAAAGTTTAACTGTAATTTGCCTTTCAGATGTCATGTTTAGTTTTGGTATACTTACGCTTAGACCTCTTTCAGAGTTGCTTTCTTATCTCTTTCCCCATGCCTTCTTGGTACTCTCATGCCCTTCTTTGTCAGGAGGAAGAAGGTGCTACATTTTACAAAAGATGTATCTTTATGAATACAATCCTGGGCCAGAAATGGTTTCCAATTGTGACGGAGATGTCATTTTTCTGCAAAGTTTGCTAAGCCAGGCTTTCTTTAAGGTATCAAAATGTTCCAAGGCCTCTGTTAAATCACGCTATGAATTCTGAATCCATTCTTCTGTTTTAATAACATCTCTGCCCTGTTTGATGTTGTAAGGTATTTTTACCAAGTATAACAACTTCACAATATGAGCATGACATAATAAAATTCAGGCTTAAACAAGGAAACTTGCAAAGCATGGGGAAACAACTTTTGCATAACAGCCTGGAAACATCTAAGAAAGCAAGCAACACTTTATTCAGTAAGTAGTGTTTTTTACATTTCTATTAGGAATGAAATCTCTGTGAATAATTTTTTTAGCACTATAACATGCCACATTTCCACCTAACTGAGGAAAGCTCAATAAACTAACCAGAGGTGGACAAAAATTGTCTGCCTTTGAGACGTAAATGTAGTATCTCTGAGATTGAATTTATTTTGCAAAAATGCTAATAGCTGAAAAGTTGAAAGGCTAATAACATACCCAGTGCTTTAATTCAGCATTTGCTATTATTAAAGACTGCTGCTATTTTTTGATTCACCAAAGCTATTTTAAAATCTGAATTGTCCAGATCTAGACTTCTCGAACACAAGTAGAAAAGGCAGTTTCTATCAATTTAAAAGAGGACGAGCTCAGGAAAATGGGAATGAGCAATGAAAATTGCTGAATTTGTAATAAAGGAATTGATTAATATAATCTAGCATACGTGCACTTTATAATAAAGGAACACTAGGAGACAAAGCTCTAATAACTATAACTTTTTTAAGGACACACCTTCTGGTTGTGGCTGTTTTTATCAGCTAGTAAAAGTCACTGTTCTGCCTTCTGTCTTGTCCTCTGGAGTTGTTAGACCTTTCATTTCATTGTTCAGACAATCAAGAGAAGATTTCATCCTCCTTTTTTACTGTTTAATCAATCTTTCATTTACTATATTAGATGAAGTTGGACTATGGCTCTTGTTAACTTCCCTCAGTTAAACTCAATATAGGTTATGAAGCGAACTAAGTGCAGTGTGAATTCTGTAATGTAATCAAAAGAAGTTGTGCATAACTTCTGGAACAGCTCAGATCTCTTTGTTTCCACATAGTAATTATGGCTTTCTTTCCACTGATACAAGGAACAGTCATTTTAAATGTGGAGACAAAAATCAAAGTGATGATTGCACTATCACTTGTGCAATTTAAATTATGCTCAAGCACTGGGCACATAATTTTACAGAGGCAGCATTTCTCTTTTCTGATTTGTGTCTGTGCCATGACCCATGCTTTTCTGGGGTGAGGAGGGCGAATGTGTGCAATGTAGGACATGTAGCATGCAGTAGTTACATACTGCAGCATAGTGTTCCTGAATCTGTTAGTGCAGGCTGTGCAGTTCATAAGTAAAACAGCAGTAGTAGTGCTGTTGTTTGTGGCTCTGCATGCTGCAGCATAGTGCACACAAACTGCAGTAAAGCCTAGTCTTTGTGTTTGGCAGCAGTTGCATGATGATAGGTTTTGAATGGGAAAAACTAGCAGGGATGTTTTCTTACTGGCCTGTTTAGCAGTTAAGATCCCAAGAGAGCAATTTGCTAAATAGGATTATTATCGTTACTTTAAACTTAATCTCAAATTACCTTAAGCATAAGAAAGCAAGAAAAGAGACAGTCAGTGGCAACATTTTTTCACAGATGTGTATCTTTCCTTTCCAGATCAATGCTGATTTTGTAAAGCAAAAGTTATTACTGCATGTCAGTTGCCTTCCTCAGCAAATTAGCGTATGAAAAACAAAACATGATGATAGTATCTTCACGTATAAATCCCTAACGCCTGCAAAATATTTTGGAGGGTTTTTTTGCAAATACAGTGATGATTGTGCACTGGAGCCACAAAGTACATTTTCTTCTGTCAACAAGGACTACCTAACATACTATAATTTTAATGTATTACTGGTTTTCTTCAGTTTCACTGTTTCAACGTTATTAGCTATTTCAATTTTACATACATATTACTTCTCGGCTTCAAACCCACATAAGACAAAACACTGTGTTTATCAGTCATTAAGATAACTGCAGCCAATGCTAGTGAAAGCTGACTTTTGAAACAAAGCCAGTGCACTTTCCTCGTGCCCACTGCAAAAGATTGTCTGGAAAATCTTTCTGACACAATGTTAAAAGCTGGCTTTATATCTTTGTGTTCTGGTTCCCTTTTTGTTTAAAAAGATAGGGTGGCGTCATGTACTTGTGTAAATGTTAGATTTGCAAATACTGGATACTAGGAAACACTTAATTCATTGAAGGTAACACTAACCAGAAGAGTAACTTTGCAGATTCTCACAATATAAGATATTTGTTCATAAGAGAAAAGAAAACAGCAGTTATTTCTCAACAGCATATATCAAGACACATATGACAAAAGGTACTTAGGACCACGTGTAGTAATTGTCACAGATGAAAACACACTTCTTCCACATTGCACAGCAATACATCTCTCTGTACTGCTGAAATATATGAAGGAAATTGAATGCAGATATATTCTATATTTATCAATGTTTGTGTGGGGCACCTTCTTTACACTTTGTTGTTAAAGCAGTTCAGTTGAATCAGTACCAAAAAACGAAGAGATAAAGTTATTTTTATTTTGCTTGTTTTCCTTTTTTTATTTTGGGTTATAAGACAGTATAGGCCTTTCTGTATCTGTAATAAGAGACCGTTACAGATTTATTTATTTAAAGTGTGGCACATGCATCTACTTGTGAAATTAATTTAGCATAGTGGGACATTTTACTCCAGAATTTTGAATCTACAGATGTTCTGAAAGAAAGATAAATATTTGTTTTCTTTATATGTTAATCTACTGATACCTTAACTTGTTCTACATGACCTGGATAGAAAATTATTTTAAATTCTTCTGTTTTTAGCTCACTGACTAAAGGAATAGAGGTAGCTTTTGTAGTATATAATTGAAAAATAAGAGTGATATTTAAAGAAATATTTCTTTTGCTAGAATTGAAGATAGAGAAATAACACAGAAATATAAGTGGTGTTCAATAGGACTTTCATAATTAGCAGTAGGTACTGCCATCCAGTGTATGAAGAAGCCATTATGGAATGTATAGAAAACATGAGATTTAATAATAAATAGCAAACAAGGAAATATATGGCTCATTGCTTTAAATCTTGTCTTTTGGGACAAGATAATGACATGTTTAAAAGGAGATTCTTATGAATTAGTAAGAATTTAATATTTCTGGAACTTGTCATTTGGATAGAGCTTGAAAGAACTTATGATGCATAACCACCCTTTCCAGGAGGAGCACTGGGAGGTAAAAACAAACTTTTTCCTGGATGGACTGTGATTCCTAGGACTGCAGCACAGTGCTAAAAAATTCTACACCTGGTATGAAATCGGATATAAGGGGCATTATGTCTCATTATCCCTTGCATAGCCAGAAACATCTGCAGGTCAGCCTAATAAAAGTAAAATGTGTCTGTATACTGCAGTGAATATAAATCAAACAATTTACTCAGACCAGAGTTTAAAACTATCAGAATTTTATAGTATTTGGTATTTGGGTTGTTTGAAAATGTGACTTTTTTATTCTCATGATCCCTCTTTTTTTCCCCCTACTTCTCCCTTTCTTTCTTCATAAATGCATAGTAGTGTAAGAATGTAATAAAATTTACCTGTTCTTGTTTAGCATTATTTAAGCTGGATCAATATTACTAAAATGTATTAGATGTAACAAAATACTTATAAAGGATATTCAGGTGCTCTTGGTTATTTTTACCTGGAAATGTTTCAGTGATCTACAGGCAGTGCTAAGAATCAAACAAGATAGACGATGTGTTTGCCATTCATGAAAATTATCAGAGGGCTGAAGCACCTCTCTTATGACAACAGGCTAAGAGTTGAAGTTGTTCAGCCTGAAGACAAGGCTCCAGGGGGACCTTAGAGTGACCTTCTACTACCTGAAAGGGCCTGTAAGAAGGCTAGGGAAGAACTGTTCACAAGGGTATGTGTCATAGTGGGATCTTTGGTCAGGTAGTTCCACCGATCTTTGAACCCAGGATCTTCTGCATGTAAAGCTGACACTGTTTCCATGAACATGCAACAGGTGGATGTTCCTTCTTGTAATCCAATTCACCAGTAGGATTTCTGGAATCTCTAGTGTGGTTTTCTCTTGGGCATCCAGGATCCATGTTGGCTTCCGCTCCTCTGCTCCTTTCCTGGTGAAAAACAGTTAATTCTCTCTCTCAATATCTCCCTCATCATGTATCTTTGAGCAGATTGGTGGTCGTAGTCAGTGATATATTCGTGTTGGGAGAGGGGAAAAGGAAGATGCCAGCTGTTGGCAGGGAAGACTCTTGGTCATGATTTCTGTCTTTTAAACTCTATCTTTACATTTCTTAGCTTTTCTTTTTTGTGTGTTTTGGTGTCCCTGAGAAACCCAACCAGCATGTAATAATCTAAACCAGGACAGCATGGAAGAACAGGATGAGGGGTAGCAGTTTTAAGCTAGAAAATTACAGATTTAGGCTGGACATTAGAGAAATATTCTTTAATCTGAAGGTGGTTGATCACCAGAACAGGTTTCCTAGAGAGGTGGTAGAGGCTCCAAGCCTGGAGCCATTCCAGGTCAGGCTTGACGGAGCTCTGAGTAATCTGTTATAGTTAGAGATGTCCCTGCTAGTTGTAGGAAGGTTGGACTAGATGACCTCTGGATGTGCCTTCCAACCCATTAAGTTCTGGGATTCATTGGTTTACCATGCGTTGACTTATTGGAGAGCCTCTTGGACTCCTTATGCTTTCAGTTAGTTTGGTTTTAACAGATGATCGAAACTAAGGTTTCCGTGGTTGTCAGACCATCTGTTCACAGATTAAAGGAGTCCTTGGCTTGTCTGTCCAGTGGTAAAATATTCACAGCATTGAGACCAGAGCTGTTCAAAATATTAGGTAATGGTTTAGAGAGTGGGATTGAGCAAGCTGTCAGCAAGTTTACGTATGACACCAAGCTGAGTGGTACAGCTGACGTACCTGACAGATGGAATGCTATCCAGAGGGAGGTGGACAAGCTGGAGAAGTGGAGCCATGTGAAATCCATGAGCTTCAGCAAGGCCAAGTCTGAAGTCCACTGGACCCTAGTCAAGCCAGTCCTCAGGCTGGGATGTGGTGTGAACAAGAGCATCTCTGCAGAGTACTGGTAGATGAAAAGCTGGACAGAAAGCCAACCATATCCTGGGCTGCATCCTGGGTGTGGTGTGAAGCTCTTGAATCTTCAGTTATAAGAAAGACATGGGCCTGTGGGAGCAAGTCACTAAAATGATCAGAAGGCTAGAGCACCTGCTCTGAGAAAGAGATGAGAGTTAGAGTTGTTCAGCCTGGAGAAGAGAAAGCTCAGAGAGCTTATTAGAAAGGTTTGGACAGAATTTTTACTAAGAGCTGTTGTGACAGGGAAAAAGGTAATTGTTTTAAACTAGAAACCACTCAGGTTGGTGAAACCCTGAACCAGATTTCCCAGATAGATTGTAGATGCCTCATCCCTGGCAACATTCAACGTCACATTGGACCAGGCTCTGTGCAACCTGATGTAACTGAAAATGCCCGTGGTCATTGCAGGGGGATTGTACTAGGTGACCTTTAAATGTCCCTTCCAACCCTAATAATTTTAAGATTTTGTGATCTTGCCCACTTGGCCTGTGCATGTCTCTAAGGACGGCCTTCACAATTCTCATGCTTCAGAAAGCAGGGAGTCGGTTAGATGCTTCTAAATTTATTTAATCGTGTCAGCACTTTTTCTTGATGTGTGATGACAAGAAAGGCAGTTATGAACTTTGAAAGACTTAGCAGAGTATAAAGAGGATCAGTTTGGTGCAGAGGCCTGAAGAAATTAGCTTCTCTCATTGTAGTATATGTACATAGCATATATATGTTGCCCTGGCTCATGTTCCTGAAAGAGTCCCTTCAGTGCCTTTTAGATAATCAGCCAAAAATGTGTTGGTACCATCTTACATGACTCATGGTATCCCACACTTCTGTACTGGTAATATTGGACAGTATAACTCTTAGGTTAGATTAGAATTGAAAAATCGGCAAAATGTTCTTCACCAAAAGGATGGTTGTCACTGGAATTGGCTCTACAGGACAGCAGTCTTTGTCCCAGGCCAGCCAGAGTTCATTAAATGTCTAGATGATGCTCCTAGCCATATAATATAGTGTTATGTAGTCCTGTAAGGAGCAGGGAGTTGGACTTGGTAATCCTTAGGAATCCTTTCAAATTGACATGTTCATTGACTTTGTTAAAAACCTGTGCTTGGTGCATTTCAAAGAAAGTATTTAGTACAGTTCTGCTGCCTAAGTATGGAAGAAGATGCAATCTACAGAGAATTAGATTTTTAGCATGGTAAAGCAGATTAAGTTACATACCTGGCAACATGAGTTATGCATCTTAAAACATTTGAAAATATATAAATAATTATTTTGGAGAAACTCCAACAATTGTAATATTGGTGACAAATTGACCTAAATATAAAAAATGAGTGTAGCAATCAACAGATGAATAAATTTACTGGAATTTTATGAATCACAGAAACACAGAACATTAGGGATTGGAAGGTATCTCAAAAGATCATCTAGTCCAATCCCCCTGCCACAGCAGGATGACCTAGACCAAGTCAAACAGGAACATATTCAGCTGGGTTTTAAACACCTCCAAAGAAGGTGACTCCACAACCCCACTAGGCAGCCCATTCCAGCACTCCATCACCCTGACTGTGAAAAAGTTTCTTCTGATATTTATATGGAACCTCCTATGTTCCAGCTGACACCCTCTGCCCCTTGTCCTATCACTAGATGACAATGAAAAGAGCCTGGCTCCATCCTTGTGATACCTACCCTTCAAATATTTATAGACATTAGTGAGGTCACCCCTCAGTCTCCCCCAAGCTAAAAAGACCCAGCTCCCTCAGCTTTTCCTCATAAGCGAGGTGTTCTACTCCCTTCATCATTTTTGTGGCTCTGTGCTGGACTGTCTCCAGCAGCTTCATGTCCTTGTTGAACTGAGGGACCCAGAACTGGACACAATACTCCAGATGTGGTCTCACCAGTGAAGAGTAGAGGGGGAGAAGAACCTCTCTTGATCTGCTAACCACCCCCATTCTGATACACCTCAGGATGCTTTTGGCCATCTTGGCTACAAGGGCACATTGCTGGCTCATGGTCATCCTGCTGGCCACCAGGACCTCCAGGTCCCTTTCTCCTGCTCTCCAACAGGTCAGTCCCCAACCTATACTGATACCTGGGTTTGTTCTTGCCCAGATGCAAGACTCTACACTTGCCCTTGTTAGAATTCATTGAATTTCTCTCTGTCCAGCTCTCAGCCTGTCTAGATCCTGCTGAATGGCAGCACAACCTGCTGGGGTGTCAGCCACTCCTCCCAGCTTTGTGTCATCAGCAAACTTGCTGACAGTGCACTCTAACCTCTCATCCAACTCATTAATTAATAGATTGAATAGGAGTGGTCACAGTAAACATGTAAAATATTAGTAATTAATGAGCAGATGAATCAACATTTAACTGATAAAGATTTACTGCTCCCATGTTTTTTGTCAAATACTCCATTGTTTGGATCACAAAAAAGAAATTGTGAGTTTTGGCCAACAGTAGAATGTTTTGTGCTACATATGTTCAAGAGTATGTCTGATTTGCAGACTTGTAATTATACATGGTTTGGACAATAGCTGTGCTATTTGAAAGTTTCTTGAATTTTGCTTTAGCCAAAACTTGGAAAAAAGTCCTTATATTATTACAAAGCATTTTTATAACTGGGAAAAAGCTATTACAATACGTTGAGGAAATTGGTATCAAAAGAAAAGAAATGTTAGAAAGCTAAGAATGTAATGTTTTAGTCTGAAGATCGTAGTTAACTTTGACTTCATCTAGATAGGAATCTTAAAATGTGCATGTCTATCTTTCAGTTTAGTTAATNTTCTGGTTTCTCCTTTTCTGTTTAATAAAATCTTTAATAAAGTTGAAATTTTTTTTTATTCCAGTTCCGGACGTGTGTTTGTTTTACCTCTTTTTCCCCCTTTTGGGGGGTGGGAGGACATTTCTGTCTGCACGGTTGAGCAGATTACGATTTCGTGGGCTAACTAGGTGCTAAACCGTGACAATTATGTAAGTTGTCACAGTAGTGTGCAGGTCAGTTATGTCAGTCATCAATGTAAATGTACAGAAAATGAAAGATTCTTTTCCAAGTAGTTTATATGTCGGTATAATCCAAATTCTGACAACTTTCACGTGAGACTAGGTCTACTAAAACTGCCATTTCTTTATGTTGGAAACAGCTTTTAGAGTATGAATTGCATTGCTGAAGCAAACAAGGCATTATAAAAAGGCAAAGTAGAAGCAGAACAGTAAATACAGTGATCAAATCTTCATAGAAACTTTGGAATCAACATGCAAATTTCGTAGCGTTAATGCATTTTACAGGCATTGTTCAATTTCTGCATTTTCTTTTTCCTGATACTCAGCTCCCTCTTTACAGAAACATGCTGTTCAGTCACTTAAGGCTAGGGGAGTGAAAAAGTTGTGAATAAGTAACAACTGACTCATTGGTGTCTCAAGTAGCCGGGACCACCCTGCGAGTCTAGGAGCCAAGTCTTGCTCCCGTACTCAGTGTCAATCACTAGCAATAGGATCAAGAAAGAATTTCTTGCTACAGTTCAGACTGGCGCTTGTCTCCAGGGATTTTTGCCTTCTTCTGCAGCACTGAGCAAGGCTCGTTGCCAGTGTTCCTTTGGGTCTTTTTGAGTAAGTTCCTGCTTGCTGCTACAGCATCAATTAAATTCTTTTTTGTAGCATGAAGATGCTACCTGCACCCGGAGTCTGGTATCAGGAAAGTATTTTTTTCCCTGGACAGATTGACATTCCTCTTGGGGAACGTTTTTTCCTTTGCTTGGCCACACTGAGCACAGCCCCTTGCCAGGACATTTCTAGGTCATTTTGGCTAAGTGCTTGCGCGCTGTTCTTGCCGCAAAATGTTGCCTTGTGTGGCCTGGGGCCTTCGAGAGCCACCACTATTCATCTGTGTTTGCATTCAAAAAAAGTTCTGTCCATTAAGTACTTTGATGTCTGGCATGTTGGCCTGAGAACCTGGTCTTGCAGCTCTGCTAGTAGCAAGGGCGTTTAAACTGCAGTTGTGCAGCAGCTGCAAGGGGTGGCTTCAGTGAGAAGGTATCAGAAGTTGTTCCCATATAGGCTAAAGCTATTTCCATCTGCTGCCAAAGTGACCTGTTGCTGGTCAAAGGAAATCCTTTCAGAGATGTTGGTAGCAGATCTGTGATAAGACATATATTTATTTAAGAAGTTGTAAAACAAAAAACTACTGCACAACAGCAGGTAGAAGGAGTGGGAATATGGCTGAGAAACAACTCTACAGACACAAAGGTCAGTGAAAAAGGAGGGGAAAGAGGTGCCTCTGATGCCAGAGCAGAAATTCCCCTGCATGGTAAATTAGGTTACTCCCCTTCAGCCCATAGAGGTCCATAGTGGAGCAGCTATCCATCTGCAGCTCGCACAGGATTCCACGCAGCAAGTGGAAGTTCTCTGAAGGAAGCTGTTACCCTGAGGGGAGCCCACAATGAAACCAACTTCTTACAGGACTTTTGGCCTCCTTGGGACCTGTGCTGGAGCAGTCTGTTCCTGAAGGACTGCACTCCATGGAAAGGACCCACACTAGAACTATTTTTTAAGAACTGCAGCCTCTGGGGAGGATTCATTTATAGAAGTTTCTGAAAGACTAGCTCTTCTGGGTGCATCTGAGCAGGGGAAAAGTGTGGAGGAAGTTGCAGCCCTGGAAGAAGAGAGGAGTGGGAATAAAGTGATTTAAAATTGGTTCTTATTTCTCACTATCCTACTCTGATTTGATTTGTACTAAATTAAATGCACCCTCCGAGCCCAAGAGGCAAATCACATCCTGGGCTGAATCAGAATAATTGTGCCCAACAGGATAAGTGAGGTGGCTCTCCTGTACTCTGCTCTGTACTGCTCTGTTGACACCTTACCTAGAGTACTGTGTTCAGATCTTTGGTCTTCAACACAAGGAGGACAATCTGGAGGAGCAGCTCTCGAGGAAGGTAACAAAAACAATCAGAGGGCTGCTACCAAGACAGGCTGAGAGAGTATGGGTTTTTCAGCACCTGAGTTAATGTCTAGATTTAGCCTGTATCTGCAGATAAACAATAGCAGTTGCTTTATCTCTCAGTACCATTTCCCCATCGAAGAAGAGGAATCAGGAGAAGGAGAGGACACTGGTCTGGCAAAATGAAGACAGATTGAATAAAACAGCAAAATGAATGCCAATACAAATACAAATACAAATAAAATACAAATACAAATACAAGCTATGCCATGGGAAGGCAGTCCTCAGAAACAGAATGGTAAGCAAGTCCCTTCAGGAATGGAGATGTGCAGGATCAGAAGGATCTCAGGCAGAAAGACTTCTTGTCCTCAGCAAATTTCCCCCTTTATAATGAGTGTGATATTCATGGCCTGGGATATACTTGTGAGCCAACTCAATTTCTCTGGTTGGCTCCTGCCAATAGCCTGCGTAACATCCCTGGCCTAGGATTTATCCCAGTGAAACTAGGATAAGTAATCAAGTAGTTTGACATTTTACATCTAAGAGGAACCTCACAAACTGCACTGCATATAAGAGAGCAAAACACATGATTCTTGGTTGCAATCGAGCATGGTTGCTATTTGATGAAGCAGATACTACAGTACAAACTGTGTTTATAAACTCTATTATTCCTGTAGCTAACCATTTCAGACTTAATAAGTGGGTGGAGAGATTAATAGTGAATAGTCTTCCTCACAATTTCTTTTTTGAAGACTGGTTGTAAATGGCACCAAGATAACTCTTAAAACAAGCAGCGGTAAGATGCAAAGGGGTTATGAGGAAGAGAGTGGGGAATGGGTGATAGGAAGCACATTTTCTTTTGCCTTATTTCCTAACAAGAATTTGAAAAGGAGGGAAACACAGCTTTTGAGTGAACTGGCACATGGGACATGGGGTTCAGTGGTTCACTTTACTCAGTTTCTTGGTTTGGATCCAGTTTATTGCAATAATTTATTTATCACTTGTATCTGTTTCATGTGACTTACAACACTGAAAAATTTATCTTCTTTTCTTTAGAGAATATTTTGGTCATTTCTCATTATTTATTCATCATTTTCTAAACCCAAGAGTCTAAAGTGACTTGAGTTATCAAAAAATAAGAATTTTTGCCTACTCACGTTTCATCATTTTTGCTTACTGTCCTGTCAGAGAGTTGTCTGGGTGCCCCAGCTGTACAGGTGACACATTAATTTTACATTAGAAGCTTTTTCAGCATGTTCATTAGCAAGTATGTTGGCATAGTGTTGAGATTTTTAACTGTGTTTCCTTTCCCCTAGCTATTACAGAATGCTCATTTTTATGTGAAAGCAGATATTTATATATAGATTACAAAATATTAGAAAAATGTCAGAAAAAAACCCTTTTTTTGGTCAAGGTTTCAAAAATGTAAGACCTCTTTCCTGACTCATTGTTTTACAGTGATGGTTTCATAATTTCTTTATAAAAGCCATAGCTGCAACTCGAGTGGAAGAGCTTGCTACTGGTTCAAACATAAAAATTTTAATCATGTGTAGGCATTTCTGTCTGTATGTGTCTGTACATAACAGTGTTGTAGCAGAAACCTGTGAAATTATACTGCTGTTTTTTGCCCTTATTAGAAAGAACATTTTATTGAGCAGTTGTGATTTAAATCTCTAATACCTGTCAAAAGATATTAAGAATCAGTTGTTTGGACCTGGAGCGTTGCCAAGGGCTACGTTTATTGAGACTCTGGTGATTGTACATAAGTACTGCACAGAATGACAAGAAGTTTTCTCCTGGTCCTGTCCTCCAAAGATCCAAATCTTCATTTGCAGAACAGAAACAGAGTGGAAGAAATATGCTGACCAAATGATCAATCTCCAAGTCATGCCCTGAAGTCACAAGACTGAAAAGGAATTAGCTTTGAAGATGAATAGCTATGTCATGGGTGAGCTATGACAGAAATTAAGAAGCATTGAAAGCAAAGACTCCACTGAAGTGAAAAGTGGAGAGTGAAGAAGAAAGGGTGTGAGAGGGCTCAAGAATAGAAAACCCACCCAGAAAATATTCTGACTGCCTCATCACTGCCTGTCATCCTGGCTTAGATCAGTTTAACAAGTGATGTCTAAATGGCTTCTTTCCTAAAGTTCATATAACATGAGATGACAAAGTGTTAAACATTTTTTGTTTTTATATTTAATGTGTAAGCAGTGGGCAGGGAACACTTCATATTGTTCTACACTTTCATATGTTTTATACTGCTATGAGCTTTTTCTGATACATTTAATGCCTGAAAGTACTTGTGGGTGAACAAGAAGGTTTTCTCTTGACCTTCTCTAACTAGCATAACCACAGGAAACCTAAGACCATTGCTATGATTTCAAATAAATGGTGCAACATGAAATAGGTGACATTTCATAGAAGCCGTAGAGGTGGTCCTGCAAGTAAATGGAAATTACAGAAATACAGATGCATCCTATAGAACATGACAGATAAGAGAGGACTGCATCAATATGCTATTTCTGTTTCAAACAGCTTAAACTGAAATTAAACCTCTGAACAGTCAAGACTATTTGGTTACATCAGGGCTGAACTGGACCCACTGTACTTATGATAGGATATTGGGCTTGAAAAGGGCATGAAAAAAGACAAATTGAAAACAGATGTCAGAAAGAATTTTCAGAATCATCCATTTATGGAGTAGCTACTGGGCAAAGCAGCTGATAACAAACACAAGGGGACAAGAAGAGTGGGAGAGAGATAGTGAGGGTGAGACAGATTAGCATCTCTTAGTAGCAGTTTCAGATCTATGATCTATGCAGCTAAAATCTGATGACCTTAACAGTTCTTTTCATTTACTGCCACACTGAAGTGTAAATTTGCAATCCTGAAACCTGTGCAATACTTCCTTTTACAATCCTCTTTTGTTTATCAGTCAGATTACAAGATCATAGAATGGTATGGGATAGAAGAGACTTTTCAAAGTTATCTAGTCCAATCCCTCTGCAATGAAAAGAGACATCTTCAGCTAGATCAGGTTGTCCAGAGCCCCATCCAACCTGACCTTGAATGCTTCCAGGATGGGACATTAAGCACCTCTCTGGGCTACCTGTGCCCATGTTTCACCACTCTCTTTGTAAAAGTTTTTTCATTATATCTAATCTAAATCTACATTCTTCTTGCGTAGAACTATCACTCCTTATCCCCTCTCAACAAGCCCTCCTAGAAAGATTATCCTTCTTGTAGACACCCCTTTAAGTACTGAAAAGGTGCAATAAGGTCTCCCTTTCTTAGGCTGAACAACCTTAACTCCCTCAGATGTGTTCTATCCTTCTGATCATCTTCATGGCTGCCCTCCAGAACCCCTCTAACAGGTTCATGGCCTTCTTGCACTGAGGACTCTAGAATCAGATGCAGTACACCAGGTAAGGTCTCAACAGAGTAGAGTAGAGGGGCAGGATCACCTCCCTCAACCCGGCTGGCTATGCTTGCTTCTTTCAGAATCTTAGAATTGTTCACATTGAACAAGACCCTCAAGATCCTTGAGTCAATTATTAGCCTAAGCATACCAAGCCCACTGCTAAACCACATCCCTAAGCTCCATATCTACACAACCACACAACTTTTAAATGCATCCAGGAATGGTGATTTGATCACCTTCTTGAGCAATCTGGTCCAATGTCTGATGACTCTTTCAAATGAAGAATCTTTTCCTAATGTCTAACTTAAGCTCCTCCTGGCATAACTTTCAGCCATTATCTCTTGTCTTGCCACTTGTTACTTGTGAGAAGAGACCGGCTTTTTGACACAGATCAGGCTATTGTCTTTCTGTGTTGTGAGCACATATTGTGAACACATAAGTTTTATACCAGGACTCTGAGATACCCTAAAACCAAGTTTAAGGAATCTTATTATCAGTTAATATACCATTCTGTATGACTGATAATAAGATATAGGAGTGTGTTTCTTGCCTGAGATATCAAGAAGCTGTGGATACAATTTATGTTATTCAACTTGTAATTCCAAGCTTGGTTCTCATGTCTCCACAAACTGGTGTGACTAGTTTGGATGGTTTCTGGTACCATCCTGTTCTTGACTTTGGAGAGAAACACATGGCACCGGACAGAACACTGTAACAGTCTTGATCTCAGAATATGGTGACTAGAGAGACCAGATCTTCAAAGAAGAATTCCATCGTTTGCTGAAATAGAGATCTTCCCTCATTTGTGGCCATTGGAATCGGCATACAGGAAACTGAGCACTGGCTTGAAAGCACATGGAATGGGCCACTGGACGGATGCTGAAGGATGTATACAGAGACTGAATGGACTCCATATTTCCACAAATTCCCACATTTCTTTTCACTGATGAGTTGGAGTTTTCGTCTTGGCCCAGTTATGTAAAAATGTGATTAATCTCTGTATGTCTTTGTGTGGTGAACTAAATGTGTCTTGGGTTGTTTCCCACCCACCCCACCCCCCCAAAATAGTTTAGGTTTGCTTACAATTTAGAAGTGGTTTTTGAACTCTTCTCATTTTGGTGCTTTTTTTATTTCAGTCCATTGCCACATATACTTAATGGTCAATTTCATGACATTTTTGGATACCAAAGTGGGAGGCTGGAATGCACTAGAAGAGTTAACAGGCAAAAAAATAGTAACAGATTCTCCAAAATGGTACAGAGACTTCCACATATTTGAGTTTATGTGCCAAATTGGTGAGAAGACATGAAAGGTTTTTGTTCCTAGATAATGTTTCTGATTAAACCAATTTTTCCTCTGTCCAAATCTTTTGACATTTAAACCACATTTTGATAATTTAGTAAAAAGGTAAGGACTCATAAAAATACCAGATATTATATTTTCTGTAGGGACAGAAACTTCAGGTTGAGGTATTGAGTCAAGCTTTCCTTACAGTGGCAATGACCAGTTATATAAAAATATCATACAGATTCTGAAGCTCACAAGTAGGACCGGTCTGTCTATCTAGTTTGGGACCATAAATCCCTGGTAAGCTGAAACTTGAATAATTCCATGATATTTCAAGTAACTTCTTGATAGCAAAAGAATATTACATAAACTTAACAGGTACTGCTTCCCTGTTTAGCTGGTTATGGTTGCACCATTTGAAAGCTACTTCCATGACTGAACCACATATCAGATAATTAAAATGTAATTTAGCCAAATTGACATTTCTGCTTCTCATTAGATAAGGAAAATTGCATTTGATCCTTAAAATAACAGAACTGATTATTTGAATTTTTAAAAGCTATAAGCTGGGAGTAGAATATTCTTTTTGCACTTTCAGAGAAGACAAAGCCAAAAATTCCAGATATTCAATGTGTGTGCTACCCTGTCTCTGGTGATACTGAAGAAAATAGGTCCTACTGACCATGAAGATGGGGCTTTCACCTGGTTCTCTTCATGTATGAAAATTCAGAAGATCTCAAAGATGTCAAATAGTTAATTTTCAGTTGCTATTTCATCATTTTATGATTTAATTTGGATCAATTTATCTTAACTTTGAAATCTACACTTTCACAATTTAAGAGTATTGTCTACAAAAAATTATTTCTAGTGTATTTTGACTGGATATATCAAATTTCATTCAATATAGACACTTCCTCTGTGGTTCAAAGATAAGTATTATTTTGATTTTGCTGAAAGGGACAATTTTATATTGGAAATTGGCTTTTGAATACTATTCATTGCTTTATTTGTTTTTTCTAAAATTGTGTCTTGAAAGAAGGAAATGTAATTAATATTTCCTTTTGTGCTTTGAATTTATGTTTCTGATGCAGAAATACTCATGGGAAGCAACAGAGTCTATATTTAAAATGTAGTTGACAATAGCAATAAAATATTTTAAAAACTACAAAAATTATTTTATTATTTTTCTTGAAGTTTGAGTGTTATTTTGTTTGTTGTTAATTTATTTATTTGGAGTTATTAATTTATTTATGTGGAGTTATTTTCCTTTTTTTACTGGAAAGTTTTGTGCAGCAATGTGTAAAAGCAGTGGGGCAAGTGTTTGCTATCTCTGAGAACAACAAATCCTAGCTGAAATGCTGTTGTTAAGTAAAATTTTCACATTCAAGAGGCAAAATAAATTAACAGTGCATTTCTAGAGTTGAAAATAAATGGCATTACGTAGAGGAATATGCAATAGCCTAGTATCCTGCATCTTTAAAAAATCAAAATGTTATTGTCTTTAAAAGGACAATCAGAGAATATAAACTATTTATTCTACTGTCTTTGTGACAGAGATCTCAGCTCTGTGCACAGTTATCAAAAGACTACAGCTTAAAAGCTATTATTATATTAAATTAGCTTTTGAAAATGGGGACATTCATGTTACAGCTCTATTTGGAACAGCTTGTCTAACAAATAGAAAAAGAGGCCTAAATTGTGTCATTGAGGAATGAACTGATAAGATTTTTAATAACAAGTATTTTTTGAAACTATGTATATTCAAATATATATGTTTCAAAATCCATAAGACAATACATTTTAAACCTGCATAATAAAATTTCAGCTATTTTGTCTGTTTAAACAGAGAGTGCTTCTCAATGGAGTTGTTGCAGTTAATCAGTTTTCAGTTCCACTGATGCAGAAGAGTTCTGATTCTTAAACTGCTGAGTCATACTGTCTTCTGCAAAATAAATTTTACATCCCCTTGTTTTCTGCACTGGAGTAATGTAGTTGATACTCTTCTTTCAAAGTCTTAACAATTTTGTTTTACTTAAATGTCCTACATTTCAGA
>VXBP01003503.1:0-22003 GCA_013400115.1 Rhinopomastus cyanomelas | reverse complement strand
CTCATTGTGAAGAAGTTCCTTCTCAGATTGATGTGGAACCTCCTGTGTTCCAGCTTACACCCACTGCCCCTTGTCCTATCATTAGATGACACTGAGCAGAGCCTGGCTTCATCCCCCTGACATCCACCCTTCACATATAAACATTAATGAGTTCACCTCTCTGTCTTTGTTTTCTCCAAGCTCAAGAGACCCATCTTCCTCAGCCTTTCCCCATCATAGAGGTGTTCTACTCCGTTCATCATCTTTGAGGCTCTGTGCTGGACTGCCTCCAGCAGTTCTATATCCTTCTGAAACTGTGGGGCCCAGAACTGGACACAATATTCCAGATGCAGTCTCAAATCTGTTTTGGCCTTGTTCTGTAATTAACTTCCTCACTCAAGTGTTGTGAGGATAATTTTACTTGGCTATTATTGGTGTTATGAGTAATTTAAGTAGATAATGGATAGAGAATGTTCCTTCCAAATGAGTGGATCAGCAATTACAGATATAAATAGCATAATCAGTTCTCCAGTTTCACTACGAATTTCCTGCACATCAAGATAAACATACACACATACATGTGAAGATTTGATTTAAAAAGAATATCACAACATTTTCGACACACTAAGATTTTAATCATAGATGTGTGCACTAGCTAGTTTTCTCAATACTCTGGCAAAGTAGGGAAATAAGTATTAATATTCCTCCTTCAGTCAAAGGAATTGTGGTGAACAGCAAGTGATTTTTTCCAAGACCATGTATCAAATTAATGGAAGAACTTAGCTCCTGGTTCTGCATTCATTCCCTCACTACATGTTGCCTCTAAATTGATTAGATGGCTATGACTAGCCATTAATAATTCCACATTATGCAATCATGCCTAGGTAAAAGAAACGTTTATTCTTAATAAATGTCAGGGAAGCTACACAATTTTAGAGTACCACAAAGTGTAGAATAATCAGATTAATTAAAGTGGACTCTGTTCGATTATGGCCATAACCTGATCTATCCAGCCAGTCAGTCTCTCACAGGCTGTAATTGCCAGACAAAATTACATTTCAAATGTATCAGGAAACAAGAATCTTCCTGCTTTTAGAGTAAAGTTATTATTTTTCTTCTCTGCAACCTATGTAGAATCCAAAATAACCCTTTCTAGTCCTTAGTAAACTACAGTAAATAGTAATAATAAGTAAGCTAACTAATAAATAGTAATACTAATAAAAATATCAAGTAAAATTAACAGAAAGCCTTGGTAAAGCAAAGTCATCATTTACATTTAATCACAGTATCACTCTGGTTGGAAAAGACCCCTTGGATCATTGAGTCCAACCATCTACCCTACCTTAAAATTCACCACTGAACCACATCCCTCAACACCTCATCCAAACCATCTTTAAACACAGCCACGGATGGCAACTCAACCACCTCCAGGGGAGGCCCATCCCAGTGCCTGACCACCCTTTCCGGGAAAAAATTCTTCCTAATATAAAGTCTAAATGTCCACTGTTGTAACTTGAACCCATTTCTTCTTGTTCTGTCACTAATCACATGTGAGAAGAGACCAGCACCAGCCTCTCTATAACGTCCTTTCAGGTAGTTGTAGAGAGTGATGAGGTCTCCTCTCAGCCTCCTCTTCTTCAAACTGAAGAGCCCCAGCTCTTTCAGTCTTTCCTCTAAGATTTATTCTCCAGGCCCTTAATCAGCTTAGTTGCCCTTCTCTGCACCAGTGCAAAAAAGTCTACCATCTGACAGTGAAGTCATTCAACCTCAATAGATCTTATCACCCTGCACAGCATTTACTCCATTAGTCTCATTTAGTAAAGTACATAAGTGCATGTTTAGTCGATGGTATCTTCGTGGCCATTAGGTTGTAAGGACACACCTGAGCGATGCACTGAAACTCAATCTCTGCTATTGCATTGTGATTCAGACCAGCTCCTGCTGTAAATACATGTCAGGAGGTGCACGGGCTCTCTGCCTTCCTGTAAACTGCTAAGTGGTTGGCCTCACAGAGCGATATATATGGCACACAGCTTAAGGGAAGGTGCTGGGTCTATTTGTGTTCTCATGAAAGATGATGGAAACAACGTGAGAGGCAGATACAAACCTAAGTTTCTACAAGGACAGAATTCAAATTTCAGTTATTTTAGACCAGTATGATTCTTTACTGGTGGGGCAAATAGGTTTCCCTCAATCTCAGATTGCAACTGTTTTGCTTTTCCAAAATCCTTAAGGAATCATGGAGGGGAAGGTTTGGAAACTTTGAGATCTTTACCAGCAGCACATTGTGTTGGATAAATTAAGAGCTGTCACATCCTTTGAGGTTTTGAACATCACACAATGAAATGTCAGGTTCTTAAATGTTCCCATCTGGCTCCATGGCCAAAGTCCCCTTCCCCATGGTGATTTGTGAATGGAAGTGTCCTACAACAGGAATTCTACAGTGCCAAGCCATGCCCAGCCTCTTGACACCTCCTGATGCCACTTGCTTCTTCCCCTAGCCTTCTTTGAAGTGGACTATGAATCAGAACAAACTGGGCACAGATGTGATCAGACCTGGAATTCCAGGACAACTTGGAAGAATTCCAGCTTTTAAGAATGGCCTTTCTATGAAAGTGAAAGGACCAGAGTCACCTTTGCACTCCCTTCTTCTGGTCCACAGGCTGTTATTCCCTCTGCCCCAAATGATGTGGTCACTTATGGAGAAGGCAGCATTGATGGACTGCAAACACAGCCTGTATTTAAATTCCAATTATTGCACTATGTCCCTGATGGTCCTCACTAGCTCTCTTCTTCCTTACTCCAATTCCTAGTGCCTTTGCCTATAGAGACTCAAGGTCCAGCTCCAGATAGAAACTGAAATTAGGGCTTCTGCTTTCTCTTCATTTGGTTCCTCATGAGCTTGGTCTCAGCTCCAGTAACTGGTCCAGCCTCAGCACTTCACCTCTGACATCAGGGCCAGAGCTTTAGCTGGACCCTGGAGGCTGAGGTTATCTTTGCACTGCAGAAAAATGGGCCGAGTTCTCGGTCTAAAGGTGCTGCTAGCATTGCACTTCCACAGAAGTCTAAGGCAAGGTTTTCTTCTGGAAGAGCACAAAGCCACCAAACACTTTACACGAGGCATGTTGTCAGTAGCACATATCTCACAGCTCAGTATCACCCACAAATTTGATGCCAACTGCCATTTGTTCTCAAAATGCTATCAAATAAAGAATACTAAGGAAATACATAACTCAGAAGATCCAGTAGAACTCCCTGTTTTCAGGTGGCTGTTACGTGAATAATCTGTGATCCTAATTTGCTGTTTACTCTGGCTTTTGGTAAATAAATTAGCCCTTCACTCCAAAGACCTCTGTCCAGAGCCTCTGCTGGTTTACACCTATTTCTGAGCAAGCGGAGAGAAAGTGTTTTCGTTGTTTTATGGAAATGTGGCTTCCCAGAGAATGGCAGCAAATCAAAGTGATCCTAGATCCCAAAATGGAGGTGGTGTGAGGCATGTGGGTGTTTGACAAGAAAAATGAAATGTCTTTGTTATAAAGACATTCCCATGGGTTTTCGACCTAGTATCTGTTCCTTCTTCCACCTAAAACAATTACTAGTTAATCTACAAAATGTAGTAGAATTCTGTATTATAAACATTAGCTTGAAGATTAAAGCACTTGGTAGAATCTATAAAATAAATAAGGATGTTCTTCAAAGATGATTACCGTAACTGAAATGAATCCATTTCACACAGTCCTCCTCCTTCCACATTTAACCAACACTCAGATGTTTGAGCATTAGCAAGAATTGAAAAGGTTTTCCTTGAACATGTTGAATGCAGAAAAGCTAGCATACGCTGTAGGGACTCTGCTCAAGAATGACGATGTCACACTGCAGGAACAGACACGGGTTTCTCCAGGTTGAGATAACGGTTACCATTTAAGGAGAACTCAAGCTAATTCTAAATGATGTCTCTAACAATCCCCTGCAACGCTCCAGGCTTGGGGCAGTGTGGCTGGAAAGCGGTCTGACAGTAAAGGACCTGGAGGTCCTAACTGACAGGACGCTGAATGTGCCCAGGTGGCCAAGAAAGCCAAGGGCATCCTGGTCTGGATTAGAAACTGTGTGTTCAGCAGGCATAGGAAGGTGACTGTCTCCCTGTCCTCAGCACTGGGAAGGCCACATCTTGAGTCCTGAGTCCAGTTTTGGGCACTTCAGTACAGGGGAGACATTAAGGTGCGGGAGCAAGTGCAGAGGAGGGCAACGAAGCTGATTAAGGGCACAGAGAATAAATCTGTTGAGGAGAGATTGAGAGAGCTGAGCCTGCTTAGTTTGAGGAAGAGCAGGCTAAAAGAAGACCTGATCGCTTTCTGCAACTGTCTGAAAGGACATTGTAGAGATGTTGGTGCTGGTCTCTTCTCATGGGTAGTTAGCAATAGAACCAGAGGAAAGGGTTTCAAGCTCCAACAGGGGAGGTTTAGATTGGACATCAGGAAAAAAATTCTTCATGGAGAGAGCGGTCAGGCAGTGGAATGGGCTGCCTGGGATGGTGGTTGAGTCCCCATCCCTGGATGAATTTAAAAGTCGTTTAGATGTGGTGTTGGGGGATCTGGTTTAGGAGCGAACTTGTAGAGTAGGATTGATGGTTGGACTTTATGATCCCAAGGGTCTTTTCAACCTGAATAATTATATGATTTTCTATAAGAGAGCTTTAAGTTCAGTCAGGAAGGGAAAGGAGTCTGTACATGACTATGGGTCTCAGTGAAGTTGAGCTTTTTGGAGAATTGTTAAACCTGAGTTTATAATCTATAATTGAGCTGATTATTCAATTTTAATTTTACTAGGAAGCATGCAATGTTGCAACAGCCTCTTTCAGTTTAGATAGACCAGCCGGGTAACATTGGCGTGAAGAAATCGGATGAAACATTACACTCCACTGGAAATTCAGCATGTCTAATTAGTCACCTAAAGGACTGATTAATTAAGTTTGGGGGGAGGGATTACTTCCATCACACTAAATCCTTCCTGAAAATGTACAGATATTCCAATAAGAGCAATCAGAAAGGAACCAAATTACAGCAGGCTACTACTATAGTATCTGAGCTTGCAGAGCTGTTATTTCTGAGACTGCAGAAATCCTTTGCTAAATGTTACATACCACAGTGAAATACTGAGATTATAGATTCAAGAGGCATTTGAGCTCCAGTTTCAGATACCAGAGGAATTTCATTAATTCATATTGTACTCCCTGTTACACAAAATTTTAACAGAGAGAACAATGCTACTCAATTCCCTTGGGAAAATAGTAATCGCCTCCAGCCCGTGTGCTTTTGTACACAGCTATCTCAAAAATACCTCTGATACTGGTTTTGTTGTCAAATCACACTGTCTGGCAACTATTAAAGTCTTGTAATATTTTTAACAGTCTCACAGCTTATTACAAAACTCAGCCACAGAACCTGATAGGCTGAGAATCAAAACAACAACATCAATGACATTTCCATAAGTGCGTTTTAGACTCTCCTTAAATCTCTGTGCAACAGAAACAGTTCTACTGACTTTCTTTCTGCACATTTACCTCTTACTTCAGAGAATTATAGAATCGCTCAGGTTGGAAAAGACCCCTGGGATCATCAAGTCCAATCATCAACCCTACTCCAGAAGTCCACCCCTAAACCAGATGCCCTAAAACACTACATCTAACCGATTTTTAAACACATCCAGGTATGGGGACTCAACCACCATCCTGGGTAGCCCATTCCAATGCCTGACCACTCTCTCCAGGAAGAATTTCTTCCTGATGTCCAGTCTAACCCTCCCCTGTTGAATAATATCAGTGTTCAGTAGCAGCCGGACACTGCTGTCCTTTCATCCTTCTCATAACACACCACAGATGGATACAGGCTGTTTATTACTTGCATGTTATTATTCTAAGGGCATCTATCTTGGAATGAAAAGCATAGCATCAGGTGCCCATGTTTATCCTATGTTGCACAAAAGCACTGAACCATGTAGAATGATGTAAACTGTTGCAATATCAGACACAGAGATATGACCGTATCTGAAATGTGACAGCTACGATCGCAGGATGCGTTGGGTTGGAAGGGACCTTTAAAGGTCATCTAGTCCAACTTCCCTGCAGTGAGCAGAGCCATCTTCATATCCTTCTGGTTGTTCATAGCCTCATTCAGCCTGTGAGTAATGACAAACTCTTTAGGATGTGTCTTTCTTGTAAAAGCTGTAACTATAATTCTTAAAATGTTGTAAGCATTTACATTTTTGGTTCTATAGTTTTATAAGGACATTACACACACCGATCCAGTACTTCTGCTTTAGCTAACAGAGACAGATGTATCTAACTGGGAGCATCAAAAGCCTGGACAAACAGGCACAGTTTGGAACTCAGATCCTCACACTAGTCCCCAAACTTTTCTGGGGCATTTTACCTCCAAAAAATATTTCAGCTTCCCATAAAAAAAAATATTCCAAATAGAAAAAAATCCCAGTTACAAACAACAGCCCTTCACAGAATCACAGAACATTAGGGATTGGAAGGGACCTCAAAAGATCATCTAGTCCTATCCCCCTGCCACAGCAGGACCACCTAGACCAAGTCACACAGGAACATGTCTAGGTGAGTTTTAAATATCTCCAGAGAAGTAAACTCCACAACCTCACAGGACAGCCACTTCCCAGTGAGGGTGACAGAACACTGGAAGAGGCTGCCCAGGGAGTTTGTGGAATCTCCTTCTCTGGAGAGGTTTGGAGTCCGCCTGGACGTGTTTCTGTGCAGCTTCATCTGGGGCATTCTGCTGCATTAGGGGGATTGGATTGGATGATCTTTCGAGGTCCCTTTCAATCTCTAATATTTTGTGATTCCAGTAGTCTGTCACCCTCACTGGGAAGAAGTTCCTTCTCATACTGATGTGGAACCTCTTATGTTCCAACTCACACCCATTGCCCCTTGTCCTATCACTAGATGCCACTGAGAAGAGCCTGGCTCCATCCTCCTGACACCCACCCCTCACATATTTATAGACATTCATGAGGTCACCTCTTGGTCTCCTTTTCTCAAAGCTCAAGAGACTCAGCTCCCTCAGCCTTTCCTCATAAAGGAGGTGTTCTACTCACATAGGCAGTACTGTTTCCATCCACGTCCACACTGTTCAACACTCAAGTTTTTTGCCCCTTCACAGTTAATTCAGAATTTAGCCAAAAAACATAAATGGCCCTGACTAATGAGGAGGAAGCAATTCCTACACCTGATTTGCTTTAGAAGGAACTTGTGCTCTGCTCATGGTGAGTCCTTTTCAGAAAGTTTGTCTCCCATTACTAAGTCCTACCCTTTGGCAAGTCTCTCATCAAGCAGTAATAAAAAGATAAGATGTAATATAAAATCCCAATACATGAATAATGGGCTACTGCTTAACACCTACTTAATTATTACATCCAGATTGTCATTTCTACAGGCAGTTTTAATTTACGTGTGAAAGAACTGATGGGATGGATACGCTATTCACAAGACTTGACCAGGTCAGTGCAGCCCAAGGTATTGCATTTCAGCTTTTTCAATTTACACTTTCACTGCAAGTACTGCAAAGATCCCAGAAGAGCAGTGGATTTGGGACCTCTCTCCCACAAGCATTTGCAAAAGGCAATAATGGAAATCTAACAGCAAGTACACAGGTACTGTGCAAATGAGAGAGCTGCAGGTGGACAGCCCTGGGAGAGAACGATACAGAAAAACATGGCACAAAGAAGCACCAGGCACAGAATAGATTTCTTACAATCAGTTTCACCAGTGAGAAAGTCTCCAGGGTACAGCTCTGCTAAATGCGCTGTGTTGAGAATGGAGTGGTCTTCATTCTCTCTTCAGAGCTAATTTCAGCTGCCACAGTGCGATGGCAGAATACATTGAACTTTTGTCTGTTTTGTAAAGAAATATCCCTTAGAATATTACCCTTTGGCCAGCATTATTATTTCTATCTGCCTTAGCAAACACAGGGAAAGCAGTTCAGATGCTATGTTATTAGACATGGACAGATGGGGCCACATAGAGCGAATGAGGGAAATACAAGGACATGGTGTTGAACGTACACGGGAGATGAGGTGCTGTGACATCTTTGTGGGAGCTGGTGTTCTCTGGGGAAGCTACTGCTCAAGCTTGGAAGCAAGTTGCTAAGGGGGACTGCAAGGCTAAGGATTTCAGAGCTCTTCTAACAGGTGTATAAGCTACGTTATACAGAGTGTGTCCTAATGGTGAGGCAGCATTAGGTAACTACGGTTAAAGAAAAGGCAGCACTGTGGGGGTGGAAGGTGTGGATCGGGGAGAAGGAAGGATAAGAATTCAAAAGGAGAAACCAAGGAGATGAAGCAGTACAGACAAGAGTTAGTGGTTTCATTTTCACCTGGCTCTCCAGTCCTTGGAAGAGCCTGTAGGTCAGGTTACTGTGAAACGGACATCTTTTTACAGGTATATTTGGTGATCTGAACTCCAGAAAGTCCTCTTTGGAGAACAGAAATGGATAGGGCAGAATGCCCTCCTGCTCCACTAAGGCTGATAATATCTTTCAGAATAAACCAGAATAAAAGACAATGAATTTTGAATTTAAACTTGGAGTGGAGCTAAATAAATTCACTTAATTTCAACATTAGTGGTTGGACATCAAAAAGTGGCCATTTATTTCCTGGTTTATTAGCAGCTCCAGTCTTTGAAAGCTACTTCATTTCCCAGACACAGCTGAGAGGAAGGCTGGATTTTCAGTCTGAGAGATACAATCATTCTCATTCCCACCACAGCCACCACATCTTTCCATGAGAAACAAATCAATGACTGTTTGTAAAATACCAATAAATCAGACACTAAACCAGACTTTTCATTCCATAAAAAAACAGACTGGAGTTTCTGACACAAAGCTCCCTCCGTTCTTCAGCCGTGCCGTTGTTACATCAGACAAACAAGACAAAATTTGGGTCAAATTAAGAAGCGATTTCAGCTACTTGATAGAAAGAAAACTCTGATCTATCAGCAAAGCTGTGGGAATTCATCATGTTTAGACTGCTAGACAAAGCACAGACACTTTTTCTACTTCAAATTTTAAATCTTAGTCATAAAAACATGAATGTAGACTACTCATGTTGTAAACAGGATGCAGAATCCCATGAGGAACGTAGATCTTGTCTAGATTATGCCAGAAAGTTATGTTGTGACTTAAAAATTATGCCATTAAGCAATGTCCTAAACTGGATTTCAGAAATGACAAAAGAACATTTATTTGTAGTTTCCACGTTTTATCATATGCTTAGACATTTCTACCACCATTTCAGTTCAACTTTGTTTTCAGTTCAGCTCTATCCATCACACTTCTCAATGGAGATGCTTGAACAGGACACCCTGTCAGCCCAACTTCTTCTAGCTGCCACACTTTTCCAGGAATCATTCCACAGCTGGTGTCCCTGTGACTAAAGGTTTCTAGAGTCTGACATAAGCTTTGATCAAATCCTGCCACATTTTCGTTTATTGTTTTTGTGGAATTAGAGCAGACTCACATACTCCAGCTTGGTCACACCAATCTTCATGATTGTAAGAGCAAATAGCTCTGTAGATTCACACCCTAAGTGTTAAATCACAGAATCACAGAATATTAGGGACTGGAAGGGACCCTGAAATATCATCTAGTCCAATCCCACTGCCAGAGCAGGATCATCTAGACCAAGTCGCACAGGAACATGTCCAGGTGGATTTTAAATGTCTCCAGAGAAGGAAACTTCACAACTCCCATGGGCAGCCCCTTCCAGTGCTCTGTCACCCTCACTGGGAAGAAGTTCCTTCTCAGATTGATATGGGACCTTCTATGTTCCAGCTTACGCCCATTGCCCCTTGTCCTATAATTAGATGACACTGAGCCGACCTGCCTCCATCCTCCTGACACTTACTCTTCATATATTTATCAACATCAGTGAGGTCACCCCTCAGTCTCCTTTTCTCCAAGCTGAAGAGACCCAGGTCCCTCAACCTTTCCTCATCAGGGAGGTGTTTTACTCTCTTCATCATCCCCAAGGCTCTGCACTGGACTCTCTCCAGCAGTTCTGTGTACTTCTTGAACACCTTCTGAATAATAAAACTCAGCACATAGCACAATATAAACCCCTACCCATAGCCTCTCTTCAATGCGCTAGCACAAAATCTTTACAGACACAAAAAACTTTGCAGTGCTGCCCATCTGATTAAATATCTCAAGAGAAGAGAAAAGAGAATACCACCTTATTTCAAGAAAAATTTAACTCCTGCTACGCATTTGTTCTAACAAAAAGCTCGTCAATAATAATTTAAACCTTGCTTTTCTAAGTGTAATTTGGGAGAGAGTGAAAGGAGGTAAAATTTTCATTTTGCTTTCCACCAGTTGAAACACAGAATAAGCAAGATGCCAATAGCCTGCACATACACTGGCACAGTAAAGATCAATATCTGTCACAGGGCAGGGTAAGGTAAGACATGCCAAAACCAACTTACCTATCACATCAGATGTCCATGAGACAGAATTCCACCTCAGTCTGAGGAAAACTTGACCTGTTGAATATGAAGCGACAAATTTTCACCCATGATGAAATGTTCTTCTCTTCAGTGTAGGTTAATCATGGCTGGAAAGGACCGCCAGGATCATCAAGTCCAGCCCTCATCCCAACACCTCCCTAACCCCTAGACCATGGCCTCAAGTGCTCTAGCTTCTTGGTTTTTAAACGCCTTCAGGGACAGCAACTCCACCACTTCCTTGGGCAGCCCATTCCAGTGCCCAACCACTCTTTCAGTAAAGAACTTCTTCCTAAGATCCAGCCTAAACCTCCCCTTGAGACTATGTGGCTAACAAGCCACAGATTTTTGTGGGGAAGAACCAAACCCAGTTTAACACCTCAGGGGGCTTAACATCCTACAGCTGTGTTTTACTTTCCGTTACAATTCAAACACACACAGGTAACAGAATTCCCCCACCATTTGTCTCTCTCATTTTAAACTTTACACAGAGTGTTCACTGAGGTTCAGCGTTTGGCTCCAATAAGTGTGTCAGGAAGATTTCCAGAAAAACCTGAGCATTACAAGTTGTGAAAGATTTGTGCATCTAGACTCTTCCTGCATCCTTGGAACAAGTGGGCAAAGAGGAGAAAAGCTCTAGCAGCATCTGAAGGGCAAAGAATGTCTTGTAGGCACCTTTTTCTTGCCTTGGGCAGGGGTTGTAAGGGTTAATATTTTAGGATATAAAAGAGAGGGAGAGGGAAAACAGGTATTTGGGAGAGATGAGAACAGGTTACTTTCATGGGCTGGCTTATTTTGTCTCAAGCCTCATTGACACACACGGCCAAGTTCAAACAAGCAAGTGAAAACCAGCACCCCACTGCATGCTGCAAAGGGAAAACCAATGTGCTTTTGTAGTGCATCACCAAACGTCCTTAGGAATGATGCTGTCATGGCACAGTCACATGGTATAAAGAAGAAAGAGATGCAGAACTGGACAAAAGATGAGGGAGAATATTTCTAACAGAGCAGTTAAGGATTCTGATACTGCCTTGTGCAAATGGCCTTGTCACACAACTGCACCTCAGGTGCTGAGGCAAGCAAGACCCAAAGCAGAGTACTCCAGTGTGGTATGTGGGGCAATTTTCTACATGAGGGAACTTCAGGGATGGCTGAGAGACCTGCCAGGTGCCCACAGCTCATGCAGCAGTGCCAGAGGGGAGCTGGGTTGGGGGAAGATCAAGTGCCAAGTCCTGCACTTGGGTCGCAATGTTCCCATCCAATGCTACCTGCTTGGGGAACAGCGGCTGGAGAGCCGCCCAGCATAAAGGACCTGGGGGTGTTGGTTGACAGTGGCTAAACAGGAGCCAGCAGGGTGCCCAGGTGGTCAGGAAGGCCAACAGCATCCTGACCTGCATCAGCAACAGTGTGACCAGCAGGAGTAGGGAAGAGGTTGTTCCTTTGTATTCAGCACTGGTGAGGCCACAGCTTGAACACAGCGTTCGTGTTTGGGCCCATCACTCAAGGAAGTTCTGGAGGTGTTCTTCCCAGACAAGGGCATGAAGCTCAGGAAGGGTCTGGAGCACAAATACTGTAAGGAGTGGCTCAGGGAACTGCAATTGTTTAGTCTGGAGAAGAGAAGGCTGAGGGGACACCTTACTGCTCTCTACAGCTACCTGAAAGGGTGTAGTGAGGGAGAGTTGGTCTCTTCTCCCAGGTGATGAGTGATAGGACAAGAGGAAGTGGCTGGACGTTGCACCAGCAGAGGTTCAGACTTGATATCAGGAAAAATGACTTCACCAAAAGGATTGTCAAACCCGAGAACAGTCTGCCCAGGGAAAGGGTCGAGTCCTCAGCTCTTGAGATACTTAAAAGACCTATAGCTGTTGTGCTGAGATGTGGTTTAGGAGTGGGCTTGGAAGGGTTAGGTTAATGATTGGATTCAATGTTCTTAAAGGTCTTTTCCAACCTAAGTGATTCTATATTCTTACAGGAAAGGAGAGATGCACAGTTAATTCTTTGTCTTGCATCGCTTGTTTGCTATTACAACAGGGAACATTTCAGTCATTCAAAGAGATGAGCTTGAAGGCAGCGGGACAGTGCTCTGCAGCTCAATTTGAACACAGCCACTGCTCTCAAGCAAACAACCCAAAGTTGATTTCCTCTGCCTGCTCCCATTTGTGAGCTCTACTTCAATTTGTTGTACATTTGCACAGTTCTCTTGCTTGAGTGTCTTTGAAGCAATATTGGTACTAGGTCCTTGGAAGCAGCTACACCTCTCTCATTCTGATTACTAGGAGTAGGGAAAGAAACCAGCTCCTTCCATCCCCTGTTGTTCTCAGAAGGGCATCTCTCAGCTTTTCACTGAAGGTACACCATTCCTGTTAGCTTCATTAGGGGGTCCAGGCTCTCAGCAAGCTCTGCCCTTGTAACAGCCACAACTGAGCCTTTTTCTTTTTACAGCCATTTTCTATGAGGACTACAAAATGTTTTAAAAGGTGGGTGGCAGGATAAACAGTGGCAAATATAGCACATCTTTGTAATCTATTTGCTCTATCACAGAACGTTAGGGATTGGAAGGGACCTCAAAAGATGATCTAGTCCAATCCTCCTGCCAGAGCAGGATCACCTACACCAAGTAGCACAGGAACATGTCCAGGTGGGTTTCAAAGAGTCATCTAATTTGTAATTCATTATCAAGGCTCTTTTTTTACACAGATGTTTCGTGAATCAGAATTGATTAGGTTGGAAGAGACCTATAAAATCATCAAGACCAACCACCAACCCAACTGTACGAAGTCACCTGATAAACCATTTCCCTAAGCTTCACAGAATCACAGAACATTAGGGATTGGAAGGGACCTCGAAGAGTGAAGGAAACACTTTTTTGTGCCTCAAGATCCTTAATGTCCTAAGAAATATTATTCACTACATTTTTAATATATTACCTTTCTCTTTATTTGCGTTTTTGGTTAGAGGAAGGTCTATTGATCAAATATTCATATAAAGGAAACACACTGGCATCCTATTCAGTCCTCAATACACGTATTCATCTGGACAAAAAATTACCTTGAAAACTCACACTAAGCTCAACAGTCAATATTTTTTTCTTTTAATCTTAAACTTTGCAATTCCTCATATACAGAGCTGAAAAAAACCCATTTCCCTTTTAGATTAAGATGGAGTTCAGGACTAAATCTTTTCTTTCCTTCTTTCTTCCAACAGTTCAGCACCTTTCAGTGCCCAGCATGCAGTCATGCAATACTAATGAGAGAAAAGGTCCTGAAGGAATCCTATTAGACATGCTCCGTGCTGTGTGCCTGCAGCACAGCTGTTTACAACAGGGAACATTCTGTCTTTGAACCAGACCTGAAGAGTAGTAAATGTACTGTACAAAAGCTGATACGAATGCAATTAGCAGAACATGCAAGACACACAAGCCAGCATCCAATCTCTTAAGGGTTAAAGCTCCCTAAAAGAGCAATTTCCTCATTGCTTCATACGTATTGTTTTTCCATTTTCCTCGTAAGGCAGTTCTATATTTACAGTGTGCGCAGCATTTTCTACACGCCTAAGTTACAATTTAAAGACCCTCAGCTTTAAGGTATTGCTCCACCGTGTCTGAGACAAGACATTACTTTCCTGTTTAAAGTGTGGGAAACAGCAGCACTTCTGATATCACACTGCCCCTTGATGACGTGAACTTGTTCAACTGCTGCTCTGCCCCTGTGCAGAACTTCACAGATCTTCATGGAATCACAGAATTAACGAAGCTGGAAAAACTCTCTGAGCTCATCCAGCCCAGACCAGGACATAACATCGCCATAGCGGCCACATCAGGGCACTAAATGCCACGGCCAGTCTGTCCTTCAACGCCTCCAGGGATGGGGACTGCACCACTGCCCTGGATGGTCCATTCCAGGGTCTGATCACCCTTTCCATGAGGAAGGGCTTCCTAACAACCAACCTAACCCTCCCTGGCAGCTTCAGGCCATGCTTTCTTGTCTTGGCACTGTTTGCTTGGAAGAGGAGCCTGACCCCCATTCGACTACAATCTCCCATCAAGGAGTTGGAGAGAGGTAGAAGGTTCCCCCTGAGTCTCCTCTTCTCCAGGCTAAACACCTCCAGCAACCTCAGCCTCTTCTCATCAGACTTGCCCTCCAGTCCCTTTCACAGCTTTGTTGCAACTCTGGACCTGCTCCAGCCTCTAAATCTCTTTCTTGGAGTGGCCCAAAACTACCCCCAGTGCTCAAGGGGAGGCCTCCCTAGTGCCCCGTACAGGGGGATAATTACATCCCTAGTCCTGCTGGCCACACTATTGTTGATACAAACCAGGATGCCATTGGCCTTCCACACCCCTGGCTCCTGTTCAGCTGATTGTCATCCAGTACCGCCAGGTCCCTCTCTGCCAGACTGCTCTCCAGCCACTCATCTCCCAGTCTGCAGCTACAGGCAGTTATTATACCCAAAGTGTAGGACCCTGCCTTGGCCCTGTTAAACGTCATCCCACTGGCCTCTGCCCATTAACCCAGCCTGTCCAGATCTCTCTGCAGCATCTGCCTACCTTTTAGCAGATCCACTCTCCCTCCCAAACTTGGTGTCATCTGCAAATGACACCAAGTGAAGAATTCCAGTCATGATGGGCTAAGCAGGGCAAAACTAGATGACTGGAGAACAAACTGCTCCTCCTCATAGACAGGACAGACAGACACCAGACATCATGCAAGTCAAAGACCGTGCAGGATCCCTCTGGTGGAAATGCCCCTGTCTGTGGCTTCCAAGGGACTGGGTGCCTTGAGGAGGAGACATTGCTAACATGAAATTTAATAGAAATCCCATTGTCCCTCTTTCCTTTCCCCCTGTGCTATAGCAGTTTCTGTGTCATAGCAGTTTCTGTGTCATAGCAGTGTTGCTTCAAGGAGACAGTAGCTCAAAGCCAAAGCAAAACAACCAAAACACATGTGGAAAGATGAGTTCCTGATTCGGGGGCAAACAGTAATTATTCTTTGTGTCATACAAGCCAGGACACTCTAGTGTAGTGATAAACCAAGACACACTCTTACTTGGCTCTCTTTTCTGGCCATGAAACACTGTAAAGTATTACATAAAGATTAGTTCTTTTATCCAGCACAGCAGGACACTACAGGCAATTTATCTGAAAGGAGAGAACTTTGGATAGAAACAAAAAGGCAACGTTAACATAACTCGATATTTTCTTTTAAAATGGAGTGTAATATAATCGAAAAACTGGAAGGTTAAGGCTATGAATTACACCCTGCTTATATGTTCAGAAGACAAAGAATGAATACAAGCAGTGCAAGCTTTCCCATGACTATTTCCAGCTGATATTCATTATCTGTGGTCTGAACAAACTCACCCAAAGGAACCCCCCGCAAATGAAACCAACTACCTAAACCCATGAGCAGTTTCCTCTCCTTCATCAAAACACACAAATCATAGAATCACAGAATCATTCAGGTTGAAGAAGATCCTTGGGATCATTGAGCCCAACCATCACTCCTATTCTGTAAGTCCACTCCTGAACCATATCCCCCAGCACTGCATCTAAGCTGCCATCTATTTATGATGTCTGCTGCACTCCAGGAGCAGCTGTGCTGCTGTGCCTGAGCCAGGTGTGCTGCTATCTGAAAGCATTTTCATTTTTCAGTGCTTCAGAACCACAGAGTCCAGTTTTGCAAACCTTAAGCCACATGAGCACTTCCTTGTCCACTGAAACCAATGAAATCCCTTCTGTGAATAAGGATTATGCTGGTAAAGAAAGGGTTTTCAGATCAAGGCCCCAACCTTTTTTTAATTAACCTTCTAAAAAAGAATTTATACTGGAAAACCGGGGCTCAGTGGTGAGCAGCCAATAAACCATTAGGGAGAGTCAACACGGCTTCACCAAAGGGAAGTCAAGCTTGACCAACCTGATAGCCTTTTATGAGGACATAACCAGGTGGATAGGTGATGTGAGAGTGGTGGATGTGGTCCACCTTGACTTCAGTAAGGCATTTGACACAGTCTCACACAGCATCCTTGCAATCAAACTGAGGCAGTGTGGTGGATGATTGGGTAGTGAGGTGGATTGTGAACTGGCTGTAGTACAGAAGCCAGAGACTAGTGGTCAGTGGGACAGAGTCTAGTTAGAGGCCTGTATGTAGTGGAGTTTGTGATCTCTACTGCTCTGATTGTTGTGTAGGAATTAAAATTGGCAGAAGGGACTGAACCAAAGCAACAAAATCCTCTACCAAACCACTGTGGTAATGTTGTAAGACGATTTTACAGTGGAGTTATGCTAGAGTACCTGTCACTATGATACTAAGACAACAATTCAAATATTCACAACTTTCTCTTTTTCCTTTCCCTTCCCCTCCCCTCGCCTTTGCACTCCTTTTCTTTTTTAATAAAAGGCAAAAAGCCAGGCTTACCAAGCAACACTTGTACATCATAGTTTACATAGGGGAATGATTTGTGCCTCTAAACTTTGAAAAGGCTGCAATGTGTTAGAATGGTGCTACAAGAAACTGGACCTTGTTAATCCATTAGCGTGACACTGAGAAACCCTGCAAAGTAACACGCTGAGATAAACAAGGGAACAGGGTGGATGTAAGGGAAGGAGAACAGCTCTGAAATACAGCATCAACACTATCACAGAATCACAGAACATTAGGGATTGGAAGTGACTTCAAAAGATCATCTAGTCCAATCCCCCCTTGCCACAGCAGGACCACCTAGACCAAGTCACACAGGAACACATTCAGGCGGGTTTTAAATGTCTCCAGAGAAGGAGAGTCCACAACCCCCCAGGGCAGTCTATTCCAGTGCTTTGTCACCCTCACCATGAAGGAGTTCCTTCTCAGATTGATGTAGAATCTCCCCAGCTTACACACATTGACTCTTGTCCTTTCACTAGATGACACTGAGCAGAGCCTGGTTCCATCCTCCTGACACCCACCCTTCAGGCATTTATCAACATTAATGAGGTCACCCTTCAGTCTCCTTTTCTCCAAGCTCAAGAGACCCAGCTCCCTTAGCCTTTCCTCTTAAGGACAGTGTTCTACTCCCTTCATCATCTTTGTGGCTCTGTGCTGGACTCTCTCCAGCAGCTCTGTGTCCTTCTTGAACTGAGGGGCCCAGAAATGGACACAAAATTCCAAAGCTGGTCTCACCAGGGCAGAGTAGAGGGGGAGGAGAACCTCTCTTGATCTGCTACTCACCCCTCTAACACTACAGTGATTGAGGTGTATTTCAAACACTTTCCTACAATAACTCATAACTTTATGAACGTTTTCCAGTGTCATAACTGAACTCAACCAAACTGCAATTGTTATGAAGACACATTTCTGACGTGCTAAAGTGAAAGCCAGCGATGTAAAACTCAGCAACCTCTTGAAAGGCTGACAACCGCAAACTGCTAAGGTCAAGTACAGTACACTGGAACCAGTGATGCAGCAGCTTAATCATGCCAGACCATCTTGCCATTATTTGCCATCTTGCCACAACTGTAGGTGCTGTGTGTCTACCACAAACTACTCAAAGTAGGAATGATAATGAAGCACCTGCACAGAATGATACAATGAGACTGGAGCTGACAATGTATCAGGAGGAGCTACAATGGAGTGTGTAAAAATCCACATGTGGATTAACAATGACAACAGATGTGTCTCCGGGACATAGGTGTCAGATCCTTTGTGGTGCTGAGCTGCACTTGTACAGAGCCATACACGCACATGAGCCCTGGAGGGTGTTCAAGAAGTGTCCTTGTTTATGTTGTTGTTTAACAACTCTACAAGTCAATGGTAGTTCTAGATACTCCAAAAATCCTAATAAAAGACATTGAAGCACTCCAGTACCACTTATATAGAGAGATTTTAATACACATTTATGTTCCAAACTTCTGTCAACTATTAAAAGTTTGAGTCAGACCACTCTATAAATCTCCACACCTGAGAGGGTTCGTTCTTTTGTGAAGTTTTTTTACTCGTAGCTCATAAGATTATTTTCAGTTTGTTTCTTTAAATAAAAATTACTTTACTTCAGGTACATTTAATACTTTAAAAGTACAAAACCCATCAAAAAACTAATCTGTTTCAGGTAGCAGCAACAAAATATTTCAATATCTTAGTTGTCTTCCCCATAAGCTCTACCATTTCAGAATTACAACATTTTAACAAGTTAATATAAGCCAAATTTGTTGATGAATTTAAAGAGATTTTTTTTTTTAACTTTTAGCCTACTTTGACCCAGCTGTATTTTGTCAGATCACAGAATCGCAGAATCACTTGAAAAAGACCCCTAGGATCATAAAGTCCAACCATCTCACCTACCTTACAAGTTCACCCCTAAACCACATACCTCAACACCTCATCCAAGCCATCTTTAAACACAGCCAGGGAAGGCGACTCAACCACCTCTCTGGAAAGCCCAATCCAGTGCCTGACCACCCTTTCTGGGAAAACATTCATCCTAAGATAAAGTCTAAATGTCCCCTGATGCAACTTGAACCCATTCCCTCTTGTTGTATCACTAACTGTTTGTGAGAAGAGACCAGCATCAACCTCTCCACAATGTTGTTTCAGGTAGTTGTAGAGAGTGATGAGGTCTCCTCTCAGCCTCTTCTTCTTCAAACTAAAGAGCCCCAGCTCTCTCAGTCTTTCCTCAGAAGATTTATTCTCCAGGCCTTTCACCAGCTTAGTTGCCTTCCTCTTCACCTGCTTCAGCCCCTCCATATCTCTCTTGTACTGAGGTGCCCAAAACTGGACACAATACTCAAGATGTGGCCTTACCAGCACCAAATACAGTGGGACAATAACCTCCCTTCTGCTGGCCACACTATTTCTAATAAAAGCCAGGATGCCATTGGCCTTCTTGGCCACCTGGGCACACTGCTGGCTCATGTTCATCTTCCTGTCAATTAGAACACCCAGGTCTCTCTCTGCCAGACAGCTCTCCAGCCACACCTCCCCAAGCCTATAGAGCCGCATTTCAAAATCCAACCTCACAGCTGTACATGCAAAGCTATAAAGTCTTGCAAGACGAAGACACAAAGAAAGTCACTGAAATAATGCCTTAAGTAAAGGCAAAGGGCTCCCTGTTGTCATACCCACTGAATGACTTCATTTACAACCACTGACTAAATCCATTGCAGATACTGACAGCTTTAGACCCAAGTACTACATTTCAGGGAATAAATGCCACTGCACATTTAGCCTTTACAGAGCAAAGCTTTTATTTTGTGTACAAATCTGCACTTAATGAGCCTTGAAAGCTATGATTGCTAAATAACAGCCTCTGCATTCAAGCTCAACTGCCTCCAATTACATTGTTTATAATTATGTAATTGTACCATATAATGTGTGTCCAACAATCCCTGTGTTTTATTACTGCTCAGCACCATGACATCGGCATAAATCACCTTTCCACTTTCACAGTCAGCCTCTTTCATTTTGCTTACTCAGCCAACACAAATGCACACTGAACTGCACTTCTCCCTGCTGAGTGCTGACCAGCTCACCAGCCTCAGCAGAAACAAGAAAGTAATAGCAGAATGGCAGAACATCAGGGACTGGAAGGGACCACGAAAGATAATCTAGTCCAATCCCCCTGACACAGCAGGATCACCTAGACCAAGTTGCACAGGAGCATATCCAGGTTGGTTTTAAATGTCTCCAGAGGAGACTCCACAGCCCCTTCATGTGCTTTGTCATCCTCACTAGGAAGCAGTTTCTTCTCAGATTGATGTAGAACTTCCTATGTTCCTGCTCACACCCATTACCCCTTGTCCTATCATTAGATGACACAGAAAAGAGCCTGGATCCATCCTCTTGACAACCACCCTTCAAATATTTATCAACCTTAATGAGGTCAGCCCTCAGTCTCTGTTTCTCCAAGCTCAAGAGACCCAGCTCCCTCAGCCTTTCCTCATGAGGGAGATGTTCTACTCCCCTCATCATCTTTATGGCTCTGCATTGGACTCTTTTCGGCATCTCTGTGTCCTTCTGGGACTAAGGGGCTCAGAACTGGACACAACATTCCAGACAACATTCTTTTTTATGCCAGCTCTTATAAAAGTTCTCCAGACTGTGACCATAAAAGAAATGTTTTATGTTGAATGGAGAAGTACCAGGTAGTGACAAACATGATCATCGTATCTCTCATAGCTCTGTAAAACTGGCTGTCACAGCAAGAAATAGGTTTGTCACAGGTGACAAACACATCAACATCAACCACGTTTAGATTTAGCAAAAACTCCCTGCAGCCAGGGAAAGCTGTTCAACAAAATCCAAGCAAAAGCCAATTACATGAAACATCTGAGAGAAAACGTGCGGTGCAGAGGCACCTACTCCGAGTGCAACACAGCCATGGGCACTCTTGATCACCTTGAAGAAGCAACGTGCTGCCAGCACAGAACATAGCACCATTTCAGTTCCTGGCACAGAGACCCCCCAGTCTCCAAATCATCAAACCTGCCCAGAGGTGCTGACACAATTTCCAACTGCTGCACTTTCCTAGTTAACCCACAGAGTTTCTCACGACACTCTCCCCTGGTGCTCAGCCTCTTCCTTGAACATTAATTCTCACAACAGCAACAGATGCATTAATACTGGTGGGAGAGATGCGTTCACTTATCACAGACTCACAGAAGCATTAAGGTTACAAGAGACCTACAAGATCACCAAGTCAAACCATCAACCAAACCCCATTCTGCCCACTACACCCTGTTCCCTAGGGCTATATCTACTAGTTTTTTGAACCCCTCCAGAAATCCGTGCATTCCAAGAAGCAAGAATTCAGGCGGGGGAAGCAGGAGACCTGCGTGGGACCTGCATGGCTGAGGAGGGAGATTCTGAAAGCATTAAGGTGGATGGAAGTATATACACATCAAATTGTTGGATTATCAAGAAATTTTTGAAATGTAGTAATTTCATTTATCTTCTTGATTTCAAATCTCTGGGATTTGCTCTCCCAGGTTTACAATGCTTCCTTAGATTTGTCAAATAAAAACCAAGGTTTCACTTGTCACTTTTCAATTTCACTGCAGGGGATTCAGAGCTGAGCATCACAAGATCCTGCTAAACAGAAATGACCATTCTGGGTATGTTAGCTGAGACCAGCTCTGGAAGACCCCACTGTTCATTAACAGATGCCTGATGCTTGATGGGTGACACCCCATGTGCTTCAGCATTTTACATAAATGAGCTTCTACAATATTTTCACCTGGCTTGTTTTGAAGTGGAAAATTAGGTACCAGAGAGAATCAGACCACTTATGTCTTTAGTTTGGAGAAGAGGAAACTGAGGGCTGACCTCATTAATGTTGATAAATATTTGAGGGGTGGGTGTCAGGAGGATGGAGGCAGGCTCTGCTCAGTGTCATCTAATGGTAGGACAAGGGGCAATGGGTGTGAGCTGGAACAGAGGAGGTTCTACATCAATCTAAGAAGAAACTTCTTCCCAGCAAGGGTGACAGAGCACTGGAAGGGACTGCCATGGGCAGTTGTTGAGTCTCCTTCTCTGGAGACATTTAAAA
>VXBP01003502.1:0-22340 GCA_013400115.1 Rhinopomastus cyanomelas | reverse complement strand
GATTAGGGGACAGGAGGGCATGGCTTATGAGGAGAGGCTGAGGGACTTGGGGCTTTTTAGTCTGGAGAAGAGAAGACTTAGGGGAGATTTGATCAATGTTTATAAGTATCTGAAGGCTGGCCAGGAGGGGGGGACAGGCTCTTTTCACTTGCTCCCTGTGATAGGACAAGGAGCAATGGGTGTAAGTTGCAGCAGAGGAGGTTCCGCCTCAACACAAGGGGGAACTTCTTTACTGTGAGGGTCACGGAGCACTGGAACAGACTCCCCAGGGAGGTGGTGTAGTCTCCTTCTCTGGGGACTTTCAAGGCCCGCCTGGATGCGTTCCTCTGTGATCTGTGTTCGATAGTTTTGTCCTGCTCCGGCAGGGGGGTTGGACTCGATGATCTCTTGGGTCCCTTTCAACCCCTAACATCCTATGATCCTATGATCCTATGATCCTATGAAGTCTTGCTTCTCCGGTCTGTGGCCAGGATCGTGCAGCATCAGGTCTGGGCTGAGGAGGGCAGAGGCACACGGAGCCATGGCGGGGCCACAGCGATGGGACCAGGGTCCTCTGGGAGCCGATGGAAGCCACGGCGAGTCGCCGCCAGTGCCAGGCTCCACCCTGCCATTTACAGGAGCTAAGTGGACCCAGCAAGCCCTCTCTGTCCCATTTCCAACAGGGAAAAATGGTGGAGGGAGATGCTGGAAGCCACCGGGAACGGGCAGTTGGGGGCTGCTTGGCTCAGAGCCCACAAGCCAAGAGGACGAACATAGAGCCCGGTCAGCTTTTTATAGGCTGACCTAGTTACGCCCTTCTGGGGCAGGTCCAGGGACAGGCCCTTCTGGGGCAGGTTCCTAGGGCAGACCCTTCCAGGGCAGGTCTTGGGACAGTGTCACCTCCCCCAGGACAGGTAACTGGAGGGGAGGGGTCCTATGAGTAACATAACTTTTTGTTCTTCATGAAAGCACAACTTCTGCACATCTGAAAATTCTGGTAATTTTCAAACTGCAACACAAGCATAGGCTAATTGTGTGAGATGTTTCTATTATCTTCTTCCTGCTGCAGACATGTGCAGAAGTTATATTTCACTTATTTGATGGCTTCAGTTAGTGAAAAATAGCCTCAGTTCATTTCAGCTCATGCCCAAATATACCAGCTGGATGCAATATTATGACTGAACTCTCATTATAAAGATGTCATGATGAAGATGACCTACAATTTTTGGAGAGAAATTATCGGACTTCCAAATCCCATGTTATTCATTCTTTGTTCTACAACTGAAAAATGTCAACAAACAAAAATATGTTCTCATTCCCTTCAAGAAGTCTCATAGGATACAGAGCGAACAGCTGTAAGTTTATTCAAACAACATCTAGCAACTTCCAAGTTTATACCACATAGCCTTTTAAAATCCCATCTGTCAAAATTTTATAACTTATTGGCTGATAGTTAATTATTTAATTTTGTAAGAAAAGCTTAAAAATAAGCCAAGCCAAAGGGAGAAAATTTAAGGGAATGTATAAAATGAGAATGAAGGAGACCGCAAGAATATTAAAGACTGAATTTGGACTGTTCCAGCAGGGTTTAGTAGCTTCAGTGCCCACTAACATTAACATAAATTTCCAATTGTTTTGGGGCAACCAGGCCCAGGTGCTTGAAGCTTTCTCACAATAATTCAACTCTCTGAAAAATACTGAATAAGAAATGAAAACATTAGGAATGTGATGAGAAATGAGATAAATTCCTCAGTGGTCTTGCCTTGCTTGCATCTTACAACCATCATGGAAATAGAGATAGATAATGGAATCTCTGACTATCTCCACATATAACAGGCAAATTAATACCCAGGTTTTGTTGTAAGAAGTCAAAATAAAACAAAAACTATGCAACTTGGAGGATGCTAAATCATATCATTTTGCCTATAAAAAATGTATAGATATTCCATTGTATACAAATTGCTTAAACTGTATAATATAAGTTGAACCAGTAAAAGGACTGATATTTGCTTCATATAAAAAGTTATGGTTGACAGAATCATAGAATCACAGAACATTAAGGATTGGAAGGGCCCTGGAAAGATCATCTAGTCCAATCCCCCTGCCACAGCAGGATCATCTAGATCAATTTGCACAGGAACATATCCAGGTGGGTTTTAAACATCTCCAGAGAAGACTCCACAAGGTCCCTGGACAGCCTGTTCCAATGCTCTGTCACCCTCACTGTGAAGAAGTTCCTTCTCATATTTATGTGGAACCTCTTATGTTCCAGCGTACACCCATTGCCCCTTTTCCTATTATTAGATGACACTGAGAAGAGCCTGGCTCCATCTTCCTGACACCCACCCTTTTCATAGTTATAAACATTAATTAGATCACCCCTCAGTCTTTTTTCTTCCCGGCTAAAGACACTCAACTCCCTCAGCCTTTCCTCTGTGCTGGACTGTCTCCAGCAGTTCTGTGTCCTTCTGGAACTGAGGGCCCAGAACTGGATACAACAATCCCATGCAAAGGTGTAACTGTGTATTTCTATTAAGTGTTGCAACAATAGCTCCTATCAGTTGAATCACTAAACTCCAAATCAAAATGAAATCTACTATTTAAAAAATGGTCCACTGCAATATTTTACAAAATGAAGTGCTGCTTAGCAATTGGGAAATAATGTTTTCTTGTATAAAAAGCCACACATTAGAAAGACAAGTCATGGCTCTCACATGTTAAATTAATCTGAGAGGCCTATATACAGCTATTCAGACCTTAAAATTTTGGGTCCAAAAAATCAAAGCAAGAGACTAATACAGGAAATTACTGCATGCATGTTATCAAGCAAAAATGTGAAAACATTTACTTTGAAACAGTAAAGCCTTCTGTTCTGATGAACTTTTATTACCATTAACAGGTTATGTCAAGAAACATTTCTGCTTGGTAAGTTAAAAGTACTTTCTGAAAGAAAACAGGTATGCAGGTTAGGTTTTTATAGGTTTAAGACTTATGAATGCTGTGCATTGTCATTCTGTTAGACTTTGTCCTCAGTGCTTGATAAATTCACTACCTTAACATGCAATGAGACAAAGGACTACAGATCAGCTCTTTTTGTATTGATCAAAGTGTTGTATGGCAGAGCTGACAAAGAGCTGTATTAATTGTTGAACACCTTACAACCCCACCAGCTAAGGAGACAGACTTCCATGAGTTCCTCACAATTGTTAAGCTTTGAAAAATTAGTAACAAATATTCCCAATAAAAAGTGTCATTTCAAAATGAAGTCAGTACTTTGTATCACTAGAGTTATTTAGGATGAACAATGAATACGGGAAAATATTTCTGTGATTCTTTTTTTTGAGGAATGTTTATCCTTTGTGTTCATATAATTAGCAAGTGTGGTTTAAATATAATTCTGTTATTTATATCGAATTTATGATATAATTTTTAAGGAGCTTTAAAAGAAAGCAGGTACAGTATATATTTCAGATTCTTTTCATCACCACATGCAGTAGACTCCTTGATGTTCGGATACCGTTTTACAGCCCTATTTTTTTCCCTTGAGCTCCAAGACCTAACACTAAGGGGCACCAGAGAACTGAACTGCATCTATTCAGCTCCATCAGGAACCAGCTGCTGCAACTAACACTCAAGTTATTCACTGTGCTGTGTGGAGAGGGAATGGGACTTTAGGGAAAACGTAACAGGCAAAACAACAGTTCTGCATGATACATTATACGTTACCAAAAGGTGTCAATGGAAAAGGAAGGATCTGCTCATTTTGGGAATGCTGAGTGTATTCTTATAGTTCATCACTAGGTGTTGAAAAAGAACTCGCACTCTATTTTTCCAGACAACAGTTGGAAAATGTGTGAAACTACTGTATGATGTGAAAATGTTTTTTTTTGGTGAAGCTGAGTACATATAAAAATTAGCAGATTTACCCTAAGTCTACTTGCTTTGATCATAGACAAGTGTAAACAGAGGCACATAGCCTTAAGAATTTGTTCTTATATTAAGTTTCTAATGAAGTCTGGATTTTTTCATTATCAGTTCTTAAAATTCCACTACCGATATAAAGAACACCTCTAATTTCCTCATGGATTGCAAAATTGCCTTTTACCTTCTCATTTCCCCAACAGGACAAAAGGAAAACAACATTTAAAAACCAAATTCAAGACTGTTTGCAAGGCATGGACTCCAAAACCAACTTCCTTCACCTCGAGTGTGTTTGTCAAACAGAAAATACTTATGCAACCAGCATTACATATCCTAACAGAGCATATTCTCAGACCTGATATCAGAAACTGGTTGCATATTCCAGTGTGGTTTGGGTTTTTATTTTTTGCTTCTGATTTTTTAGCTTTTGTTTTTTTCCTCATATTTTCTTTCAATTATTCTGTTTCACCACAAAATACATCACTAAGCAGGTAAAATATAATGAAATAACTGACACTACATGTTAGGGATATTGTTTTGATTCCATTAAAACTTGGTCCCAGAGCAGTAGGCACTACAAAAATGCAGATACAGTACAGTATATAAAAATCATTGCAATCAGAACTGCAATGCCAAAATTAATCATGTACCATTAGCAGATGATATGAGCTGATTGACTGAGAATTGCAAAGATACTCCCTCATTTGAGTACTATGGACTTTTTTCTTGTAAGGTTATAACTTATTTCCTTGTCTTCAAATCGTCCATTAAAATGAAATCCACAAATAACTTCTGGGTGTTGATGAATTTGACTCATAGATCTTTTAAGGCCAGATGAGACCATTATGATACCACCAGAACAAGAGGACACAGCCTCAAGCTGCGCCAGGGGAAATTTAGGCTTGAGACGAGGAGAAAGTTCTTCACTGAGAGAGTCATTGGCCACTGGAATGGCCTGCCCAGGGAGGTGGTGCAGTCACCATCCCTAGAGCTGTTCAAGGCACGATTGGACATGGCACTTGGGGCCATGGTCTAGCCTTGAGCTCTGTGGTAACAGGTTGGACTTGATGATCTATGAGGTCTCTTCCAACCTTGGTAATACTGTGATACTGTGATACTGTATGTCATAACGTAAGTCATGGAAGCTTGCTCAGCAATTCCTCCTCAGGTCTGTCTTCTGTTTAAGGTATACAATCTCCTTTGGAAAGACATCCAGCCTTACTCAAAGTGATGGAAATCCCAGCACATTTTTGGTAAGCTCACCTCTGAGTTAACAGTCAGAAAGGCAGCTGCAGTTAGAAAAGGTACAAGTTCTGTCTTCCTGTAATATCATTTACTTTCATATTTCTTCCCATTATCTTTTGAAAGCACATTTAAGGCAGCTGTTAGTAATCCATAGCAGCTTATGGTATGAACCATGGTGTTGCTAGTTAAGGAATAAAGTTCTCTTTATTCAAATAACAGGGGAAAGTCACCTTTTGGGGTACATTACACACCTTGGTCAAAGGCAGATGGCAGTTCTAAACAGTCCTTTACCCCAGGATGGAGAAAGCATCCCAAACAATGAAAGGTTATGTCTTCTAAACCTCCCCTCAGTCCAAATGAGAAGTTAAAGCATATGTTTCCATCATGCTATGGCCAGATAGCATACGTGATATCACAAGAGGAAGATCTTGTAACACCAGGTATTTGGTAATGTTCAGTATTTACCTGGCACTTCTCTTGTTTCTGTTATCATAGAATCATAGAATCATTAGGGATTGGAAGGGATCTTGAAAAATCATCCAGTCCAATCCCCCTGACACAGCAGGATCACCTAGACCAAGTCACACAGAAACACATCCAGGTGGGTCTTAAACGTCTCCAGTGAAGGAGACTTCACAACTCCCCTGGGCAGCCTGTTCCAGTGCTCTGTCACCCTCACTGTGAAGAAGTGAAGATATTCCTTCTCATATATATAGAGGTGTGTCTCATATATTAAGGTGTGTCAGCAAGCAGCCAAACAGTATGTTCAAGTAAGAGACCCTTCTCATCGGGACCAGAAGGTGGTGGTATCTCTGCTGTGGACCCCATTAGAGATTGTCAGTGATTCATTATCTTAGCAGGAGAGTTAAGCTCATTGTCTCAGTCTCTCTTTTCAGCCAGTTACATCTAAAACGTAAAACACAAAGACCAGTAGCATTTATCCAGCTCATGTGCTGAATCAGGCTATTTATTGCTAAACTTTTCTGGGGGAAACATCTCGGGGCTTAAGCGCATTATGCTGTCCAGCTCTCTCACTGAGAAATAAGCAGCTTTGATCACTGTGGGGCCAAAATCTGTGCAGTACTTGGAGTTTCATATGCCGTTTGTGATTTGCTATGACAAGGACAGGCATGACGACAGACCTCTCCAGCCACCGTCCTGAGTTGATACAGGTGTTTCAGGGCCATGAAGGGAGGGAGATCCTGACGGACAGGGTCTGGAGGGTGGTACCGAGCAGTCCCTTCGGTGAGACGAGTAGAAATAGTTGCACCGAGTAAGCCTTTTGGAAGGGCCATGTGGTCCCCAGTGCCTGTCCCACCTCCTTCTCCTCCTCAGGCAGGAGGAGACAGAGTTACTGCTGCTGCCAATGCGCCAGGGTAGAGAGATCTCGGCGCGGGAGGAGATGACGCAAAAGGCAGAGCTCCCCCCAAAAAAGTGTTTCTGCAGGACGAAGATGGCGGCAACTTAGCCCAGGAACCCAAGATGCCTGTGCCCATCGGCGGCTCCCAGCCAGGCAGTTCCGCCCCGTGCGCCCGGGGACACCGCGCCCGGCGGCAGCAGCGGCGGCAGCCGCAGCCCATTGTCACTAGCAGCGGCGGCGGCCTCGGCAGCCTCCTCCTCCTCTTCCTCCTCCTCTTCAGCATCCTCGGCAGCGCTCCGGGAGCCCTGCAGCAGTGTCTCTCCAGTTAGAGCGGAGGGGGCAAGAGGGGAAAGGAGACGGAGACAGCGGTGCGGGCGTCTGTGCCGCGGCTCGGGGTGAGGAAGAGGAGCAGCGGCGGCGGCAAGGAGGAAGAGGAGGCGAGGAGTCCTCCCGGAGCCGTCCGTCGGCAGCGGAGGACGCGGCATGCAGCTGTCCGGCCGCCGCGGGCTTTTCTCAGGAGGGAGATGGGAAGCTGCGATCTGACTATGCCGGGGTGAGAGGGGGAAAGGGCCAGCCGCGCAACCCCGTCGCCACCAACTATCACCACTACCACCACCATCTCCGTTCCCCCCCCCACCTCCGTTATTGCGCTTATTTTCTACACGGCACTCCGGATGGACTTGGGCTGCTGCTTCGTGTGGTAAGACCAAGGCAGAGCCACCGGAGAAACCCGGCAATATCTCAGAGGAAAAGAAAGAAGAAAAGAAAGAAAAAGAAAGAAAAAAAAAAAGAAAAGGAAAGAAAGAAAGAGAGAAAGACAGAAAGAAAGAGAAAGAAGAGGGAGAAAGAGAAAGGCGGGGGGGGGGGGGGTGGAAGAGGGAGCCAAAAAGCGAACGAGAGAAGAAAAGGCAGGCAAGAAAATCCCCCCAATCTTTTAAGTCAATGCATATTGTGGTGACACTGGCAAAGGAGCCCTCACGGTGGAGTCGGCCAGGGCTGTGCGTTCCCAAAATATGACCAGGGGTGCTTGGATGTGCAGTCGGCAGTATGATGACGGCTTAAAAATCTGGTTCGCACCCCGGGAGAACGAGAAACCCTTCGCGGATTCGGAGAGGGCTCAGAAATGGCGACTGTCCCTGGCATCGCTCTTGTTTTTCACAGTCCTGCTCTCTGATCACTTGTGGTTCTGCGCCGAGGCCAAATTCACGGGGACCGGAGAGAAGGAGCAGCCGTCGCCCGAGAAGCGGGAGCAGCCCGCGGAGCCGGAGCTGCTAGCAGGCATGGAGGACTCGGCGCCTCTTGCGTCCAGGCTCCTCGCCTCCCTCTCTCCCTCCCTCTCGCCCTCCCCCGGTAGCAGCGGCCGTGGCGGCAGCCGCGGCGGCCGCATGAACGGCACCGAGCCTAGTGCTTTCTTGGGGAATTCTACCGCCAGGCCCCCGGAGACGTGTGTGCCCCCGAGCTCCTCGTCTGGGCAGTGCTTCAGTATGGGGGACGCTGAGGCGGTCTGCCAGCGGCAGGGGGGGCCGGGGCGGCCGCGGGGCGCGGGGCAAAGCCCGGCCCCTGGCTGGGACCTGATGGATTTTTACCTTTCCTTTTGTAATTCCTACACACTTTGGGAGTTGTTCGCCGGGTTGTCTAATCCGGACACTTTGAACTGCAGTCTGGATGCGGTGCTGAGGGGAGGAGGCTCCTGCAGCCAGTGCGTCCAGGCTTACCAGCGCTACGACCAGCACGCTCAGGAGAAATACGAAGAGTTTGAGGTTATGCTCCAGAAATATTTACAGTCGGATGAGTACTCGGTGAAATCGTGTCCTGATGATTGTAAGGTAGGACCTCCTGCTGCGTTCCCTGGCCCTGGTTGGTGGGCTGGCGTGCCTCCGTCGTCTGTTGTGGCTGCCGTGGTCCTTGTTTTGGCTGCTTCGGTCTCTGCTCCTGGCGCCGGTGGCTCTGGTTTTTCGGGTGCTCTCGGAGCGACGGAGAATACCGACGGGAAAACCCCGATAGCGCGTTGCTGAAAGGGAGGCAAAGAGGGGAGGGTGGGAGAGAAGTCAAAAGTAATCCTCGGTCCTCTGGGAGTGCAGCCCTGGATTTCCCACTCATGAATATGCGATTTGCTCCGTCTCGGCTACCGGCTTCCAACGGTCTGGGATGCTGCTTGGCGGCAGGCTGCTACGGGGGCTGCATGCCAATGAGCGGGGCTTGGCACCTGGGCCGGGGCCGCCCGACGGCGCTGCCCTGCCTGAGGACACTCCAGTGAGGATCGGGGCTGAATCCTGAAGGTCCACGGCCAAGCCCGCGGGAGGATCGACGGGGCCAGGGCTCAGCCGGAGCCGGGGCGGAGGGTGGTCGCGGTTCCCAGGGAACGGGCTATTCGTCCCCTTATGGCGTCCAGAAGCGCGCACCGGCGGCTGCGGGTGGGTTCACTTGAGCGCTTGGCCCCAGGCGTGGCAAGCAGCGGCGGCTGTGGAGCGGGGAGAGGAAGTGTGTCTAGACGTTCTACCAAAGTCTATGAAGCTGGGAAAAGCTGGATGACAAGGGTGAATGTCAGCAGGCACTGCGGTGGCCCTTGCTAGGGAAGTGATTGTGATAGCAGTTCAGTAAGCCACAGCCGTTTTCTTTGGTGCCACCACTAACCAGTCAGAAAGATCCTGAGGTCTTTCTTCTCCTTTGTTAGAAGGCAAGGTCCCGCTTTGGGTCTTTGTAGTTGTTGTTTCCTCTCTACGTTTACACAAGATTAGCTGACCTAGCTCTCAAGACAGGAAAGGACAGGAAGAAAGTGTTGCTCTTGGAACCTAAAAAAGCTAATTGCGCAAATTTTTCCTTATCTGTTTGAATACTCGTTGAGATTGAGGCCGGGTGAATTGTTCCTGCCCTGAACTGCATTATCTTGACTACTACTGTTGTGCTACATTAAGAGATCTGGGCAAAATTTTGCTTTAGCAGAGGAACACAACAGTGCACACACTCACCACTCTGAATGGAAAGACCATACGTATCTCCATGGTTTGTTTCTTCAGTGGAGCCTTCTGAAATAATTTCATAGCAACAGTCCATGATCAAATAATCCCATTCACCAAGAAGTTTGTGTAACTTGTACGTATCCTTGTCACAAAGGATCCATTGTCAGTCTCTCCAGAAAACTAAAGTATCTTGTTATCTAATTGGATAAAGTAGGAAACTTGTTTGTATTAGTTTTTTTCTTCTTAATGTCACAAAAATAGTCTCATCACTAATTTTGACTCAACTAAGTTATAAACTGTGTGTCTACATGCTTACTTACATAAATGTTAGGTACACTGTTGCCGATAATATGTAGGTACATTTTGTTTCCACAGTAAATTGGGTAAGTTAAAAGGGTGTCAAATGTAAATAGATATCTCTCCAAGGACATCTTTGTAATTTCAGTAATTTTTTAACTAGAAATTGACTTCCTATTTACTCCATGCTGCTCAATGATCAACAGATAGCTGCTTAAAGTGAATTTTTTGTATCCCAGCTTAGTCTGACTGAACTTCACTGCAAAGTGTGCAGCTGGTCTGCAGTCTGCCATGGTGTAAAAGGTGTTGAGAATGAACACAGTAGAAAAAGAACGCAGTGTAACAATTTCCTCTTCAGAGAATGAATAAGGAGAAATACGTGTTTAATGATGGAGAAACAGGCATTGGAATTAAAATGCTTGCATGAAACATATAGAAGAACTAGACAAAAAAGTGCTAGTGACCTACAGTGCTCCAGTTTTGAGTGCCAGACAGTCTTGCTGCATGTTATGAGAACTTGGCCAACAAATCCGTGTTAAAGGAATCAAGGAAAAGAAAAATGTCACCAAAACCAAACCCACGATGCAGTTAGTGTTTTATTGTTCTCTCTAGCTATTGGAATGGCTCCCATAGGGTGCCAGGCACGGCCTGGTGGCCTTGGGCTGGGCTGGGGTGGTCAGGTCCTGTCTCTGCTGCAGGACGGTGCTCTGTCCAAGTTGCTGCAGGACAGCGCACTCAGCTTGTGGTCTGGCTGGGCAGAAGTTGCTTTCTTCTGACCACACTCAGCTTGTGGTCTGACTGGGCAGAAGTTGCTTTTTTCCGTCTGTGTCCTGACTCACTGCTTCTGGGTCTCTCTGGAGCCTTTTGGTTTGCTTCTGGAGAGAGCCAAGCATTAGCAGGTCCACCAGTCTGATATGTGTATGCATTGATGTGCTTGTACGTGGTCTATCCTGGAAGGTGCATGGGTAAAGCTTGAAACTTGTCATGAATACTTTGTGACTATTGCAGTATTTTGCCGGACTTTCCAGTGTTTTAAAAATGTTTAATTTTTTTCTCCCATATATTTCAATCAGGAAGTAATTATTATATGTGAGCAAATACTAATTTTTTCAGCATTGGACATCTGGATAATTCTTACTTTAAGAATCAGAATAGTAAATAACTTGACATTTAACTCTGTGTCTTAGGTACACACAATTTGTTTTGGGTGTTGAGCTTCTCTCTCTTTTGAACAAAATGCTTACAACAGACTTCAACTCAGTGTTCATGTATTTAAGTAAGCACTGTCTTAATTCAATGAAAGGTTTCTTGTCTAGGTGATTGTGTTGTGGCAGGGGGATTGGACTAGATGATCTTTCGAGGTCACTTCCAATCCCTAATGATTTTATGATTCTATGATTCTTAAAGACTGTGTTTCTATTTGACATCTTTACTCTTCTGGTGGGATTTCTTAATTCACAGAAAAGAAGAGCTCTTAATCCAGTTGACGAATTATAGTTGTTGACAGAAATCAACAAAATTTACATTGAATAACAGTTGACATAAAATTTGTAATTAGGTATTACTTTCCCCTTCTCCACCTCTCCCCACCACTGTCCTCCCCTCTCAACAAAGTCATTTCTCACAGTAAAAAGGGAAAATCATAGCTTTTGCAGTAAACACTACTGATTATAAGAAATAACTTCAGATGTATGAGTCTGAAACTCAGACTTTATAATTTCAATTTTTATCTGAATCTCGAAGAAAATGGACTTTACTTTCAAAATAATGTGTGTTCCACTACCCAATTTCTGGTCTCTGAAGAGTAAAATAAAAAAAAAGGAAATAATGTATTTAATTTGTTTTATTTTAAAAATTGCTTTGCATGGCGTAAGTTTGCAGGCAGGGCTTGCTTGGGGTATTGGATCACATTTCGCTATTCTACATGGTGAATTTTGGTTTTAGTTTTAATACTAATTTTTTAAAAATAATGTTGCCAGGTAATTAAGGTTTTACTATTAAATTTTTACTGAGATGCATTGGGAGTTTTGATAATTTTCCAGAAAATGCTGAGAATTTTGAATTTTAGAGCATTTTGGAAAATGCTATTTATTTCTTACAGTATCAATTAACATTTTGTGTTGTTAGGATATCAGTAGATTTTGTTGTTTAGCAATTCTGCATATCAGTGTTGTTTTACCATAATCCATCTTCAATTTATTTATTTTAAAAATAAGCCTTTTATTTTTAAAGAAAGTGTGATTGTCTTTATATATTTTTTCTTGAAAACCATATAGCGGTAATTTAAGGTTAAGCAATAAATACAAAAGGCATATTTGAACGTATTACATGTTCAGCAAGGTGACATAATAAATTGCTGTGGCTTTACTGAAGGATTGAATTAACAGAGTAACTGATAATCTGGATCTGCATTTGTGTTTTTTTCTAAATTTAGTTGTTTGGTTTTTATGAAATTTTGCTTTTGCACCTTATGAAGTCATGGTTATGTTTGCAAGGACTGTTCTTGGTAATAGCTGTAATTTCTTGGTTTTCAGAATACCATTTTTAATATGCAGTTTGACACAGTACTGTACTCAGACAATTAACAGAGAACTCTACTGGCTTGATGTTGGAAGACACAGTTCTGCCTAGTGACTTGTCCACTTTCTATCAGGGGAAATACTCAAGTTGTTATTCTTAAAACAGCAGGCATTCACTCTGTGGAATAAAGAAAATTCTGGCCACTTCTGATTAAGAACTGGGTCAAAGAACTAAGTAGGACAAATAAATGTAGAGGTTTTAAATTTTTTTCTTTTAAAAATTATGGCTTTGTGAAAAGTGTCAGGGGTCAGAACTTTCTTGGTAACTGAACTAAACATCAGTTACAAGTGACTTGAACCTTGTCATAGTTGAGTGTGTTTAAAATACAGCTTTCCTTAGTGCTAGTTAAAATATTGAAATGTGTAATTCAGATAAGTGCATTGTAGTTCAAATAATATTAAAATAATTTAGTTTTCCTTGAGAATATAGACAAAGAAATTAAAAATATACTAGCTCTTCTTATATCAACTTTGCTAGAAAGCAGACAATCTAGATGCTCAATATGTACTCTCAACCATTTTTTTTCATTTCTTTCCTGAATTAAGTATAATTTAATAACTTCTGGTTACAGTTTTATGATATCAGTATCAGAAATATCTAAGAAAATACCAGAATATCAGAGTAATTATACTACTTAGTTGAAAATGTTGCTGCCAATAAAGAGTTTCATCATTAAACACAGATGTTACTGTTCTTAGGAATATAGAGCTGATGCTTCTGTTACTATATAATTACTATGTTTTTAATTAAAAGGCTGTGTTCAACTACTCTTGTTTGAGCAAGAGGATGATTGAAAGTAATTTAAAACAATTAAAATCACACTTTTTCTCATTTTCCAGGAAATATCAAAGCTTATATGAAAAATGGCTTTTCTAAGAACTTTTTCCTAAACAGCATATGTAATCTAATTAGATTTTCACTTAAACTCTCAGTTAAGGTGGCAGAAAAGAGCAGATGACAAATATGAAACTGAAAGCTCAAGTGATAAAAGAATACTTCTTCTGGAAAAAGTCACATCTGCTGTAAAGTTAGACACTTCTTTTGCACATTTTAGTCACGTATTTAGATTATATGCAGGAGAGAGAGGTACCTAAGCTGATCAGGAGAATTATTGAAATGTAAGTATTTATTGTAAAGCTCTTTTAAAAAGTAGTTATATGGAGTATTAAAAAAAAACATGCTGGGAAAAATAAGGTGGTTGTATAACTTGATGTTTGCGCATGCTATTTGATCAGTTGATTTAAAAAAGAAAAAGGTAGAAGTTGTATTATTTTCTTAAACTAAAGATGAGGATGAATTTAGTATAATTATTCTTGTAGTAATACATTGGTATATTAATAGGAGGAGAAAATAGGAGTCTGTGTACTAATGGGCTTTGTGTTTTGGCCTAAAATCATGATTCCATAATCTTCAGTCTCCTGTTTTGAGCTAGATGAATGACATTGTGTTTAGGGAAGACTGTGTATGTCCTCGCAGTAATTCAATTGCTTAAACATTTTTTGGATCAGGATCAAATCTCCTAACTAATAAAAAAGCAAATTTCCCAAGGTGTTGTTACTCCAGAATTAAGCTCACCTCATCTAACTTCAAAAAAATTTGAATCATGTTGATATTGATCATGTAGATATTGATTCCATTCATATGGAAATGGATATTTAATTACTGATTTAGGCAAAAAAATAATAGCACACAGTAGTTGGATTCCACAATTCAGCAGCCGCAATTTAACATCCATGGTATTAGCGTCATGTGTCTAGGGAACTCAGCGTGTCTGCCCTCAATTTTACTTTGTTCACTGTTGCTCTTTGCATCAGTTAGTTCACTTCACATACACCTTGCAGTAATTTATCACTTCAGTCTTGCATTAAGTTCCATGATGTAGTTAGATCTGTGAATTGCCTAAAAGGGAAAAAGTAACTTAGAAGCTGAATTCTTAAACATTATTTTTTGATAGCTGTCTCTCATAACATCCCAGAAGACAGGAGAATTAAATTAAACTTACAAAAAAAAATGAACCCCACAACCGAAAACAAGTAGATATTCAATGTGGGCATCCACATCAAACATGAACGTTCAGATTATGTACCTCAGTGGAGATACAGAAGTCTAAATCACAGTAAAGTGGATATCTAAAATAGGTGATATGGATTATGTCCTAGAAGAACTTGTTTTCTGTTCATTGTCTCTAAACAACACATACTGTCATTTTATCTCAGATACAAACACCTCTGCTGTTGAGATGGGATGAGAATGGGAAGTGACCTTGTATGACTACTTTTTTTGCATTTTTTTAAAAGAGAACCAGGAACTTCTGCATATTAATTTTTAAGTTACTTCAATTGAGAAACCTCACAATAACAACCATAAGTCATCTTTTAAGAGTTATCTTTGCAGGTAAATCTGCTACAGGTTATTTCTCTTATACTCCGCTTACAAGGACAGTGGAGGTTTTTTTTATGTGGAGGTGTCTATGTATGTGAGAATTCCTATACTTTACACTGGGCTTGATTTTCTTCCTTTAAATCAAAACACAGGGAACTCCCAGGCCTCTCAATCTGCTCCATCTTTCTCACTCAGGAGGCACATACTCTTAGGCATTTATGCCACTTTACCAAAATAACAATACTGTAGTTTTCTATGCATTTTTCACTGTACTTCTAAATTGTCAGAACTGTAGAGTAAACATTGCTAAGTGAGAGCATGTGATAGTTTTATTTTCTTGCAGCATCAATCAGTTATAGGAATACAAATTTAGTGAGGCACTGGGGACATATTCTGACTTGTAAAGAGATTTTATTTAATTCAAGTTTTATACCGTATTTATTTTTGGATTTATTATCTGACCATGTTTACAAACAGGGCATATCTATGGAAGACATTGATTGTTCTTTCAGAACATGCATATTGAAGAGCTACATCCAATAAGCTTCCAGTCCATAATGACAAAGAACAGGTTATGATATGAATGGCTTTGAAGTGAAGTTGTTCTACACTTGATATTCTCCCACCCTTCCTGTCATGTCTTTCATCTATGGACATGCCTTGAAAGCTGTGTTTGAAATCACATTGTCCTGAAGCCTATCTGGAACATCCTGCTAAGACTGAAGCACTGATCAAATACACAAAATTGTTTGAACCAATGGTGCTCATAAATGTTGAAATAATAGACTTTGGTAGTTCTATATGAGTATCTTGGTTCTTTTAACTATCTTGGAGATTCTGATAGGAATATTCACTTTTCATATGGATTGTATGTTTTTAAAGAAACGTACTTACAGAATTTACATGAGTATTTGCCATGAGTGCTCTTAAGATTGCCTTAACATGTGACATAGAATCATAGAATCATAGAATCACTACGGATTGGAAGGGACCTCAAAAGATCATCTAGTCCAATCCCCCTGACACAGCAGGATCACCTAGACCATTATTCCGTATAGAACAGTTTGAGGATAATAAGGGCTTTTTATTTATTCCGAGTTGCAAGTAAAAATGCTCGTGTATTCAAAGATTTAGAAATGACTTTAAACAGAAGAAAATTTTGTCGTGAAATCTGATACAGCATATTTTAAAAGGACATGCTTTTTAAAATATGAGAATGCTCTATTTTTAAGTTTAAATATATACTATCAAAACAATTATCAAAACCAAAATTACATATGTCAGTCATAATGTCTTTGGTCAAAAGAAGTTATAAATATTTTAAAATTTCTTCTTGGTAAAGACTAAATTCTCTGGAATTTTTCAAGAGAAGTATTACCCTAATATCTGTTTAGAATACCAATTGTTAGTAAAATCCTTAAGCAAGTTTCTGATTATTTTCCTGTGTGTGACTATACTGATACCAGCCACATTTTAGGCAAATCATGCAAAAACTGGTATAAGATCCATGTAATCAGAGCCCAATTCATTGACCTTTTATTTACTAAATATTCCAAATGCATATTTCATACCCCTTAAGTAAACATTTGTTCATGTTTTTCTTTTAATACTTCAAGCAATTAATAATGCAGTACAGTACAGTGTCTTTAACCGAGACAGAGCACTTTTCTAAGAAGAAAGTTTTTTTACAGAACTGAATTTTTTACAGAAGTATGTGACGTGGCCAGGATCCTGCTCATGGGGACACTCCAGCACTTGCTGCCTGTAGTGGGTTGTGACTAATAAACTACTTTGCATTCTCCACCAATTGTAGCAGGTTCAAATTAATGAACTGCCCGTGTTCTCTGCAGTAAGGTCTCGATGACATCTCGGATAAATTTGCCAGACAGTGAATAGCTTAGGATACTGGACAGAAAGTTTATTAACCTAATAGCTGTATACAGACAAAGAAAAGAAAAGAAAGAAAACTAAGACCCAGCAAGCTGGTGCACTCAAACTAGAAACTACGTCACAAAATCCCATTACGCTATCTGAGGAAAATACCGTGGGAAGCCACTGTCGTTTGGGCCTTGGGTCACGTCAGAGATCTGGACAACAACAAAAGCATGCTAACCGGAGACGAGTGCTACCACAGTCTCCCTTAACGCCCCAATCGCACTCCCCGCCGAGGGGGGGGTGGCGCTCGGCTGAGAGCCCGCAGCCCAAAAGAGCCTGCAACACACACGAGTGAGCTACATACTTCCTTCTTTCTTCTTCCTGACTAAAAACAAACTGCCCGCTCTGCTTTTCATAGGCTGACCCCGACATGCACATCGGAACAGGTCCTAGACCAGTGACACCTTCCCCCAGGACAAGTTCCCTGTGGGGGAGGGGTCCTCCAAAGCAAAACAACTCCTTTTCTTTTCTTCATGAAAGCATAACTGCTGCACATTTGAAAATGCTAGCAATTTTCAAACTGCAACACTGCCAGGAGCATGGAGGCTCTGCCCATTTGGCTATACAGCTGTAGTAGGGCCAAGGATGAGGTTGTACGGGGGTTAGATTCCACTGTCTTGAGGTTCTCCACTTAAAAAAACCACAAACAAACCTGGAAGCAAAACAAGAACATAAGCAGTGCCTCATGGGATAGGTTTTAAAATTCTTTATGCATTCAGAGATGAGATGTTCATTTCCAAAACTATTTTGCTGTGGAGTTAAAGTCTTGTAAATATTTCTACAGAGAACCTAATAGAATTTGTACCAGTATTGTAAGTAGGAGTTTCTGAACAAGGTATATTTGAGAGGTTGGCCATATTATCTGAAGAGCAAATGAAGTTTTGTATTCTTATTTTTATATGCATTCTGATATAGCAATACTTGGACAAAATGACTTCTACTGTAAGATAAGTTTAGCTAACAAGATACAAGACACTAGCTACTAGAGTTCAGGAAATGAGGCTGGCTGTTTTATACCAATTCGTGCACTGTAGTTGCTTTTGTCTCTATTAAAATCTTAAGAATATTAAATCTAAATATTATAAATATACTTACCTTTTTTTTGTTTGCAACCTCACTGTATTAATTAAATTAAATCAAATCATTAAAGTAATGATAGCTTTTATACTTTAGCAGTTGAGATTGATTGCTGGGACGTGACCTCAGTAAATGTACTGGAAGCCAGTATGTGTATGGTAGATGTGAATTTAAAATATTGTTTTATTTTCATTTGTAAATACAGACCAATTTACTCCAATCAGGAAACTACAATGACACAAACCAGGACTAACCCCATTGAAAGCAGTTGTTTTACTTAAATGTAATACTGTTTTGAGAGCAGGAGGCACATGATACAGTTTGAAACTCAAATGTATGAAATCAGAGGATCATAGTTGACTCAGACCAATGTGTTTTCCAAACCTTGATACAAAAAGCAATTTGCAGAATGCCTTAAATGCTCATTTCCTTACATTTGATTGACATAATGTCATTCTTGTCAGATTAATGTGGTTTTTTTTTCCATTTTCTTTGTTGTTGTATTTGGTCTTGATCCAATTCTCTTATTCTGTTGGTTTTTCAGGCACATTGTAAGAAAAAAAATATTATGAGCTTAACATGTTCAGCTGTCCAGGGGGAAAAACCTTGAAGAAAACAAAGCAGAATTAATTTGCCTTTTCCAGTCAAGAATGTAGGTTAAAAGAGAGATACTGATCAGTAGTATTGCTAGTTTAAATCCAGAGAAGCTGCTTTGATTTCTGTGAAGACATAGTGTGTATACACTAGTATAAATACTGTTAGGATCGAAGCAGAATTTGAAGAACTGATTAGGAAATTAAAACTTTGCTATACAGTACCTTTAAACACATTAAAAAGGTAGTAATTTTAACAGTAATGAATCTTAAATAAAAATTACAGGTATTAGACACACATATGCTTGTGTAATGCATACGTATGTGTCTTACAGGAGATGCTACAAGGAAATTACTGAAGTAGGAACCAGCATCTTAGACTAGGACAGTCCTGAGGTAGACTTCTCTGGAAATCTTTGAAATGTCCTGGATTCTTAAAAATGATGAAGTATTTAGAAAGTACAATAAAGTGTAACAAGTATTTCTAGATCAGATTTTTCCTTTTTTCTTGTTTTGGGATTGATGATGTTTTGGGGTTGATGTAGCGATATAAATTACTTAGTGCATTTAGTTTCTTCAGAATTTCAGAAAAGCTCGATAGTGTGGAATACATGAGTGTCCACTGCTGATGTCACAGTCAAGATGCACACCAACCCTGTGTTGTGCTGGTATGTGTAACTTCTTTGCAGAGCCCTTCTTGTGTTTGGACTCAAGTTTGAATCACTGGTTGCAACAAAACCACCTAAAACTCCATGTGTCTCTGCTACTTAGTATTAATAGATTATGAAAGAAGTTACCTTAATTTTTCTGTTTTCATAACTGGAATATTTTTGAATTTTTTTTGTTTGTTTCTAATGTTTGCACATTACATAATAAGGTTTTGTGTTGGTTTATTTAGAGGTTTTTTAAGGCTAGGATTTTTGATTGCTGTGATTATTTAGAACAAGAGTTTTTCCTACTGTTGTATCATCTGAGATCTATATTTCTTCTGAAATACTGTAAAGGATAGAATTGTTGGTTTATGCCATATAAGCATGAATTTCAGTGATTTACCAAATATTTATTTACACTAGAATTGTTTTACAATTTGGTGTCTGCTTGTGGTTATTCCTTTTTTGATTACTGGAGAAACATTCTTCCTTCTATATTCATATGATTGTAAATATTTATGGAATGATTTTGATTTCTTTTATTTGCTTTGAAAAAATCTGATACCATGGAAGAGATATTTTTCTCATTTTATAGTTGTTTGGATTTACAAGAGGTGGAGATTATGTGTTTTAAATCCCAGAATTTTACTGAAATCATGGCTGGCAGGGAAGATTAGCAGGTTCTCAGGGAGGACTAAGAGGCCTGTGAATATCAATAAGCTTTTTTTTTTTTTGTCTCAAGTATGAGATACAAAATGGAGCTTGAAGTGTATATGAATAAAGAGACCTTTGAAACTATTTGATGATACATTTGAAAGCATTTGAAAGAGAAGCAAAAGACCTGAAATTATTTTTTTTTCCCTGCAAGCAGTGGTACTAGTGGGGAACTCAATTATTACAATAATTCAGCAATGCAGGGTTGGTCCTGCTTCAAATTCTTTTCTTAACTTTGTATCTTAATGGAGTTAAAATGCAGCTTAAAGAGTTTGTATATATTTAGGCATGAAGCTCATGAATCTCAAGTGCTTGAACTGTATGCAGGGAACTACCCCGGGGCTGTCTCCATTAGTGTTTTATTTCAGGTCAGGGATGTACTTCTGAAACAAATCTTGCACTTGCTCCCACTGCCCCTCTTACAGAATCTTGATTCACATCATGGGAAAGTCTGGGAGCACAAAAACTGGATTATTTTCTGGTGAAAATAAAGGCAAAGACATACCCCAGAGGTACATCTAGTGGTTTGCACTTTCTATGGGATGTACATTATATATGTGTTTTGGATTCGATGATCATGAAAATCTCATCCAGCTGAAACTGTGCTAGGTAGGACTAGGGAATAAATCTGATGAAACATTTATAATGTGGGTGCCAGGTTCTCAACACTTTCTCAGTCTATAGTGTGTTTCTGCAGTGCCATACTTCTTGTTAAAATTCACACAGATGTAGTCAAAAGAATTAAATTCACCTCATCACCTAGAGATAATTCCCAAAGTATCTCAGCAGTTTCTTCAGGACTACAGCTCAATACTCTGAACAGAGCTCTGAAAAGAATCACTGCACCTGACTCTATATACTCATGACATTAGTGATCATGGTAGACTTCTTTTTTTTTTTTTTTTGAAAAAATAGTTTTCCCCTCTATCTTTTCCTGGTGTACCTATGGAGGTGATGCACAGCATGGTGCAGATTTTTGTGCTATGCTTTCCCTGCAGCTGCCAAGCCTCTGTGCAGCATAACCACTGCAGTTGTGCTGCATTTTGGACTCTCTGGGCTGCCTTTGTCCTCGGTGTGGAATTCACAGCACCTTCGCAGCACACAGAGTTAAGGCTGAACAAACTTCTCAGTGTCTCTTTATGGCAACAATTGCATTTTTGGTTTCAGAATGATGCAAAATTATCTAAACAATCATGAAAATGAAATCTTCAAGTGAGGAGGGAAGGAAAGCAGCAGCGGTGGAATAAGTCTGACCTTTGTGAAATACTGCCCTCTTTATGTTCTTATTATTTTCCTGTTTTGTAATAGAAGGAAAAAAGATTATGGATTTTAGGTAGTCACTGAAGTGACAACGAGATACATAGGAAAGCTTGAGTAACTGATTTTCTTTTTTTGTTATTTAATTGTATATAGACGCCTATGAAGACTTATTTTTAAAAAAAACTTTTCAACATAGAGAGCAAAGCTGTATCTGTGATATGGACTGATATTTTTCTCCACTAAGTAAATCTTTTATTTGAAAGATTATAAAACTACTGTGCAGTTCTTTAGAAAATATAACACTAAAGAATATTGTCTTGCTGACAGACTATTTGTTATTACATGGCATTTGTTGTTACGATGTAGCCTTTCCACGTTTTATTATTTAAGCCTTTTTATACCAATAGTCCCAACAATTACAAGTTGTCATTACTTTTGAACCCTGAAAATTCATTACATATGTTGAGCTGTTTTTAAATGTTTGCTCTGCTTTGGGGAAGAATGTTAATTTCGCTGTTTGTCCTGTTCTAAAAGTAACAAGATCCTGCAGATCCCTGAGGCTTAATGTTTTTACCCATTGGTAACCATGCTGCTGTCTCACCAGGGCAGAGGAAAGGGGGAGGAGAATGTCTCTTGATCTACTAACTACCCACATTCTTATTCACCCCAGGATGCCATTGGCCTTCTTGGCCACAAGGGCACATTGCTGGGTCATGGTGATTCTGATGTCCATCCCACAGGTACCTGGGGTTGTTCTTGTCCAGATGGAAGACTCTAGATTTGCCCTTGTTATAGTTCATTGTTTCTCCCTGCCCAGCTCTTCAGCCTGTCCAGGTTGCTGCTAAATGGCAGCACAATCTGCTGGGGTATGGGCCACACCTCCCAGCTTTGACAGCGCACTCTAATCCCTCTTCAAAGTCATTAATGAATATATTGAATAGTACTAATCGTCGGGAGACTCCACTAGATGCAGGCCTCCAACTAGACTCTGACCACTAGTCTCTGGCTTCTGTCCTGTAGCCAGTTCACGATCCACCTCATTACTTGAGTGTCCAGACCACGCTGCCCAGAGTTTGGCTGCAAGGATGCTGTGGGAGACTGTGTCAAAGCTTCACTGATTCACTGGCCTATCAAAAATGGATAAATGTATGCTAAAATAGTATTAATGTGTGTATGATTGACTGAAACATCAGCGGGAGACCTGCATTTACTTCACCATCAGATGCTACCAAGTTGAGCAGGAACTGCAAGGGACACCAACCAGAAGAGGCAGGACAAGGTCCTGACATTGAGAGAGAAAAAGTCAAAGTGGTAGGTAGCCAGAACTGCAGATATTTAATTTAGGTCATCATAAGAGTATCACAGTATCACAGTATTACCAAGGTCA